>JAPWLS010001639.1:0-58652 GCA_028551675.1 Tineola bisselliella | reverse complement strand
TTGTCCATAACATCGTCTGGGACAGCGTGATCGCGCAAATGTACACTGGTCACGGGGGCTTCGCAGGATATCTGCATCGCTTTAAAATAAAAGAAAGCCCAGCCTGTGTATGTGACAATGCGGAGGAGGAGGACATTCTGCACCTTATTCTGGCATGCCCTAAATACGCATCGAAAAGGTTTGAGTTGGAGCAAAAGCTGGGCAGCAAATTGACAAAGGAGACGTTAAAAAATGTAATAGGAAATGCTGCCCAGCGGGGCATGTTGGAAGAGTTCGGGAGGCACGTGGTGGCAGCGGCGAATAAAAGAAATAACCTAACCTAACCCAACCTAACCTAACCTAACCTAACCTAACCTAACCTAACCTAACCTAACCTAACCTAACCTAACCTAACCTAACCTAACCTAACCTAACCTAACCTAACCTAACCTAACCTAACCTAACCTAACCTAACCTAACCTAACCTAACCTAACCTAACCTAACCTAACCTAACCTAACCTAACCGATATGCGACGAAATAATTTAAACTGTTTTTAAAAATTCCCTTTATAATATAAATTCGAAAATATATTGTAGAATACATAAATACATATATAGCTTTCATCTAATGGTAATAAAATTAATAAGAAAGAATAGCCAAAAAAATTATATCAGTAAATGTTATATATTTCATGTGACTGGTGGAGTTATTCGATTTGGCAACTGAAAAAAGTAATAAAGATAAATTAGGTATTTAAATTTTTAAGTTTTTTATTACAGAAAAAGTTAGTTATTATAATATATTTTTATTACAAATTTTCCATAAAAATGAGTGTTTACAGTGCTGTTATAATGTATTATTTGTGATTAATTTATCAGCAGTATAAATAATGTCTTCTTCATCAGATATATGTAAGGACTCGTCATTTCGATTTGTTCTCAAGTTTTTAAAGTAATTATGGTTAACAGAAGGAATGAATTTAAGCAGATCCATCATGTCTCTCCTTTTTCCCCTTGTCACAGTTCTACCTTTAGGATATAATAAAGGCTGATCTACATTTTTAATACTTTGTGGCCTACCTGTTACAGATTTCCTTATGTCAATTGACTCAGCTCTTATTTCCGTACTTTGAACAAGTTTCAACAAACTTAAGACAGTTTTAATATTTCTATTTTGCCCGGTACACGAATCAGAATATGTTATTATTTTTTCAAAGTTTGCAGCATAAGTTTTTATGTACCCACGAGATCCTTCAGTTTCTGGCCAAACACATATATAGCTTATATTTTTACCGAATTCATGACATCCGAAATTATAAACATATAAATTTCGCTTATAATAAGCTACAGATGTGGTCAGTTTAGGAAAGGCTAAGCTTTTTCTAAGTCGAAAGAAAATACGAAAATTATTTTTGATGCTGCGCCATTCGATCTGCAGCCAAAAAAAATATGTAATCCGTGTAATATTGGTAAAGTAAAAGTTAAAATAAATCCAATTATACTTTATTTTTAAAATAATTAATTCCACTTCACAAGTACGGGATCCTGCGGCAATTAGACTGTGCTTGACTAACTCATTTTACTTTAATTCTGGTAAGAAGGCACTAAAATTTGACATTATCATGTATTTAAGTTGGACAAAAAATTTACAATAACTGCAAATTGATAACTGTTATCATTCAACGCTTGCTAGTGGTGCATTTGAATTGCGTTATTGAAACGATTTACATAAGAGTATGGAGTTAGTCAAAGTGTCTTCTGAAATAAATTACTTATTATTCAGTGGCCCAAAAAAAATTGTCGTTTAATGGTGTTAATCTTTATTATTCAGGAAAGTTATAATAAATATAAAAAGTTATCACTATCCCAATTGCTTTGACATTAAAATTTAAAATTTTTCAAAAAGTGGAGTTAGTCACTTTGTGCACTGAGCGGCTCATATCATAAAATGACAATCATGTTCCTTATAAAAAGTAGAAAGCATAAATAAAAAAAAGAGTTCGTAACACCTAGCTAAATGTACCCACCAACCAATTTGAATAGTTAATTTAATTAGTTTATTTTGAATATTCCTATTTTTGACAAAATAAATTTACATTTACAATTGGTATCTACGCACTTATCGTAATATTCTAAAATGACCCTATTTTTTATTTTTGTTTTTTCTTAAGATCAAAAAATAACGATCAAATACACAACTTTTAAATAACACAGCATTTTTTTTTTAAACTAATGCAATAGTACATCTAGCGATTTTAAAGTATTTAAAATTGTGTATTAGTGTAATTATTTTGACAAACGTTTAATGCGGCCGCATGTAGATTGCCTGTTTGGCCTTCGCTTAGAGAGCATGACCTTGGATTGCCCATGGGCATCGCTGGAATACAAGGACAAGGCTCGTTGTAAATACTTTTCTCCTTAAGGTGTTATCTGAAAGCGATCAAACCCAGTACTTCCCCCTCGAGAGTCAGACTTTCCGGTTTTGTTCAAGCCACAGCCTCAGACCTTTCAATTGTATGTTGATTGGATTTTTTTTTTAAATAAAACAATATCTTCGTGCAAATTAATTATATTTTCAATTAATTCATGTAAAAATAGTAAATTTATCTACAAAGGGCACCACTATGCCGGCTATAACTGCGTCATCAAAGCGGGCAATGCGTCGCCGCTCTTTTTGGTCTTCTTCGTCTTCGCCAACTTCACCTGCAATTTGTCAGTCGTGTTAGTGCTCGGAGCCACCTCTGCTAGACGCGAGCGCGGCTTTACCTTTTCGTGCACCTCCTTGCAGTGTCTGTACAGCGAGGAGTACCAGGAGAAGGACGCCGGGCACCTGTCGCAGCTGTACGGGGTGTCCGCCGTGTGCATGGCCACGATGTGGTATTTCAGCTTGGCGATGTTCTGTAACATATTGTTATTAGTTCGGCCGTGTGTGTGCGTCGCTCACGTGACCATGTCACTTGTATGCCTACTGCAGACCTGATATGACTTCCCGCAAACGTGGCAGAGGTTGTCCTTCTCGTGCTTGCTCTTGTGTACGTTTTGCAAATGCACATACAGGGACGTTTTGCTTTTGAATGGCTGAAATTGACAATCACAAAGTCATCAACACGTGAACAAAGCGCGCATCATGAGCTGACCCTGACAGACTGACCTTATTGCACAACTGACACCTGTAATTGATTTTGTTCAGATGCTCCCAATCGACGTGATCCCTGAGGCGAGTTTTCGTCACGAATTTCTTGCCACAATCGCTGCACACAAAACTGGAACAACACACTTAATATAGGCGACAGCGCCCTCTATTGCAATCCGACAACATATACATTAAGTCGAATAACGAACTTGTATTCATTCTCGGTGACGTGTCTGCGCGATATCTTGAGGTGCTGCTGGTAGGTGGCCACGGAGGAGAACTTCTTGTTGCATTCGGCGCAAAACAGTTCCCCGCTGTCCCGAGCCTGCCGATGCACACAAACGGGTCATGCAAACATCTGAAAGCCTTCAATGAAGTGACAGTGACAACAGAGGGAGCAATGGTATGGACCTTGTGATTCTTGAGATGCCTCCACAAGTTGGACTTCCACTGGTACACTTTGCCGCACTGAGGACAGGGGAACCGGTTGTGTCCTTTGTGTATTACGCTGGAAACACACGCACATGAGCGACTCACTGGCACTTTATCTGCCGCAGCGATGCGGTCATAAGTGTCACTCACTTGAGATGATATCTGTATGTCTTCATGGAACTGAACAGCTTCCCGCACTCTGCGCATTGAGGCCGCTCTGAGTGGCATTTGTGCAAATGTGACTGGCGCTTGCTCTCACTGCTGCAACACATTACAGTTAACGTGAAGCAAAGACAACCAATTGATATACTATACGTACACACAGTAGTGTGTGTGTGTGTGTGTGTTGATTAATATTAAAGCGCCATCTATGAGTGGGTAGCAGAGTAACCTTAATCAATATTCCCAACTTACAGGTATTAATTAACTCACCTTAGCATATGCATACAACTAACCTGAACACATCAGTGCACATGTTGCACACAATCTGCTTCATGGGGACACACTGCAAACAACACGCCAATGTTAGTACAAAGTGACAAGCATCCCCACCCCTGTCCCCCCCCCCCCCTCTGCCCCTCACCTCCCCTCATACAAACACAACTCACCAAATCATTATTCTCTTTCAACAACACTTTCTCATCACTGTCATGTTTCTTACTTGATTTATTCACTAGAACCCTTTTACTTTTTATTTTCTTCCTAATAACCCTCTTCCGTATCTCAATGTCATCTACATTATCATCATCTGCATCATCATCATCCACATCATCTGCTTTGCTCACTCTACCAAGTGTATTGATCTGTTCCAGTTCATTGGCAAATGTCTCCGGCTCGTCATGGCAGTCCTCGTAGGCAACAGCCTCAGTCTTTATGTCCTCAACATCAATCTCAGCTTTGACATCATCCTTGTCATCTCCGTTCTCCAAATAACATGTTATTGTCTGTCTGTGCGTTTGCAGTTGTGAGCTCTGGTTTTGTATCTCAATTCCCTGAAATATGTAATACAATCCACTTTATAATAAAACTTCTAACGTTGATGAGCCCTCTGGCATGTGCGTTACTAATAAAGTGGCAATGTAACACACCTTTCTCATGTAATTTTGCAGTTCGTAGTAATTGTGCACAACTCTCTTCTGGAATTTGATGAAGGAACGAAAACGGGCGCAACACTCGAAACACAATGACAACAGCAGCTGTTTGCGATCGACCTGCAAACGCATTCAGTTACAATTCACACAAAAAACACTATTACTTCATGTGCAACTTCACGCAATGACTTATTACCAGATGTTACTTTTTGTTCCAATAATTAACAGCAAATTAATTCAGTTATTGCGGTTGAAACAATCAAATTGAAATAATAATAATAAATACACTCACAACAGGAATTTCTGTTAAAAATAAGCAATAAACCGCATTCAACTCGCTGTCTTTGAATGAAGTTAAATCTCTATCGGTGCAAAGGCACGCGGTGCACAAGTTGCTTGCGTTCATTGTGTTGGAAATAACAATTTCAATATATTCTATTTACTAATTGTTCTAACATGCTTTCACTGGTCGACGACATCGAGTGCTCCTTCGGCCGCCAAATGCCAACAAAAGCCAATGCGAATTGCGAACACCGAACCAGCATTAAACAACAATTTGACAGAATGCTGCGCATGCGTGTTGTGGCCCCAAGTTATCCTTTTAAATGGACAATAACAAAGCACTGGATTTTAATTTGTATTGGTTTTAAATACTAGAAAAAAAAGACATATAGGAAGAGAAACTCAAACATTCGTTTATTTGTTAAGGTCTTTACAAGGAAATTCAATTTATAATTGCTTCATAATATGAAACATTGCTATTTGATACAAAATGTTTACTTTGACATTGGCACGATAGTATACTTAAACGAGAATTTGACATATTATTGTGTGTAAGCGGATGACATTTGCGGGTGTGTGCGTGACAGCTGCGCCTGCGCCGGTTCAGTATTTACCATAAACATTCCCCAAATCGAGTAGTGCATATTTACGTGGAAATAGTTGCGGCGACTTGTAATTTTTTATATAAAATGTCTATAAGAGTAGAAAGCAACATCAAAGAAAAAGAGGACAATGAGTTGTTTGACCAACGCGCCCATTATATGCCATGCAGAATCGACGAAGACGGCCCTGCTAACGTGAAACAGTACTTCGAACCGTATGTCAAGGAAGCCGATGGTCGAGGTAAACATCCGAGTTTGGAATGATTTATGTGAAGTGAACAGTTTTCGCAAATAACGCCGGCCATTGCAGAATGAAAAATCTCTAAAGTAATAACTTTATTAACAGTATTAAAGGCAACCTTCCGAGGCCATCCGCTCTGTGGTACGAAAACTGATCTCCCTCCTGGCTACAGAGCCATATTAGCCACTGAAACAAAGAAGCCACTATCTGAAGACGCGGACAGGCGATTCCAGGTCATTGTCATCTCTGAAATGACGCAATAGTAGCAATGCAAAATGAATTCATATATTATTACAATTACAGGTGGTAAGTGGTTTTAGAACGTGCATCCGCTGGCAATGGGACAAGGAGCCCACTGACAATGACACTCTTGTAAGAGCAATGGACTGGATTGACATCGCAAATGCTGTGAGTGATGCAATGAAAGGATCCCACCAGAGGAGGGCAAATGAGGAACTGAACTAAATTAAACTAGCTTTGTTTTAAACACAAATATATTTAACAGATACATTTTAACTTTTTAATAACACTGTTCAATGCAAAGTAAACTATACTCCTATCGGAATGACAATTAATATCCCTTTGCCACAAACACAAGGAATGAGGAACAGCTGCAACCATTCATCTGGATTACTCCTGGCTTAGAGCATCTATAAATATCTTAAACAATACAAGAGCAATCATTTGAAGTAAAATTCACCTTCTTGTTTCAGATCCATGAAGACTGAACTTGCAACTGCCACATGTATTCATAAACCATAAAAAATTACAAAGATAACAGTTAAATTTATGTATGCACTTCTTAAATATATGAATTCAAAAAAACAACATTCTTTTATTTACTTTGAGTAGAAAAAAGACAACA
Source organism: Tineola bisselliella (assembly GCA_028551675.1). Lineage (NCBI taxonomy): Eukaryota > Metazoa > Arthropoda > Insecta > Lepidoptera > Tineidae > Tineola > Tineola bisselliella. Next base: position 52,026 of record JAPWLS010001639.1, on the reverse strand, counting down.
ATATATACTTTCAGTTCAATAAGAGTCATATTCTTTTGTTCAAGATAATGTGAGTGGGCGTGACGTCACACAATGTGCTGCCTGTTGGGATATCTTAAAATAACTAATGAAATGTTAGAATCCAATTGAATTGAATTCCGCCATCTCGATTATAATTAACGGGATGTTTTTAGTCTTTCTTTAAGGACGTCATATATTTGCAAGAACTGATCAAAAGTAATATTGTAACTGCGGATGGATTTCTCATAGAACATCCTGAGAGGGTGGTCGTCCCCACGTTTGTGACTTCCCTGTTTTGCGGGTTTCTTCGTGATCCCGCCCTTGGCTGTGCTCTGCTTCTGTCTGTCGTGGGTCCTGAGATGGCTCTTGATGCCGCAGAGGGCGACGCACACTTTGTCGCACTTGTTGCAGGGGAACGTCACCTTCCTGCCTGTCTCCTTGGCTTCACGGTGCATCTGCATTAATTTCTCCAGATGAGTGTCTTTACCGTCTGCTGCCTCTGCGTCATTGCTGGGAGCCTGCATTGCTTTTGTATGCTGCACTTTGTGTTTGCCATTCGTGTCCATGGGCCCTCTCAAGCTCGTGCTTGTGATCGTCTTCATCTCCACTGAAATATTAAATGAATAATAAAAGAAACCTGCTTGGTCAATGTCAACCGTCAATGAAAGAAGCGGCAGTACTAACATCGAAGTGTGAGCAGGATGGCTATAGTGAGAGAAAGGAACAGGTATTAAGCGACGAAATAAGGATGTTGCAGGGCGCAATGGCAAGTAACGAACATCACCATCTCCCTTCGCCGGTCGGATTATACCATTACTGAAGTTGTAATTAAACTTACGTTTGTCTGTATAATTAACATGTTTAATATTCCTCTTTGGTATCTTCCTCTCTCTTTCTAGCGTATTCTCGTCGACATTGGCGTCTCTTTCCCGCGCGCTTGTGGCCTTTGTCGCCGGTCGTTTCCTGCTTATCACTTTGTCTGTTGGTCTGACTATTATGGGCGCCGGATGCTCTGCAACATATCGTATGCGCAGTTGATAGCAAATACATACAATGTCCTGAACACCAAATTAGGACAAGAACACCAGTCAGACCCAGAACAAATTATAATATCATGAAAGAAGCCTTACAAGTCATGCCCAGCATGAGAGTATTATTTACTTTTATTTATATGAATTTTCTGAAAAATATTCTGTTTTGACGAGTTTCCTGTGGTCTCTGAAATCACTGTAGAAGTGTACAGTCTAACGATGTAACGCCTTTAGTGCCCATGCTAATAAACTATTGTCATTCCATTACCTGACATCCCATCAGAGTGTATATATTTATTAAAAACATGTTCAGACACTCGTTTCAGATCCTTCACATTGTCACGTATCATTGTTCTTGATGAGTCATCAATGAAGCTATCTTCTAGAAGATTGCCCGCTTTTACTTCTGTAATGTTTGGCAAATTGTTCACTTTCCCATTCCTGCAACATGCGTCATTCATTGACCACTGCTATAAGCAGATATATGCTCGCATCAACTTACGTATTGTGAATTCGGGCGACGCCGTGTTCCCTCGACTGGTGCTGCTTGAGTTGATGTGCGCTCAGATACTCCTTCCCGCATGTGTCACATCTCAGTATCTGCAATTAGCCAAGCAGGCCGTGAGAGGCTGAAGCACCAGCCATCAAATCAAGGAATGTAAGTTACCTCCTTTTGCAAATGCATCTGCTTAATGTGGGATATGAGGCCGGGCTTGTTTGGGACTCTGAAGTTGCAGTAGTCGCAGTGGACCATGGATCTGTCCGCGTGGTGCGTCGACATGTGCCGCCGCAAATAACTCTCGCTGTAAAAACTACAACAAACAATCTCAGGGTCATCTTGACTCCCTTTCTCACCTGTGGATCACCCGATCATTGTGTCTCTTTCTGTTTATGCCCGAATATACTTGCATGCATTGTTATTGGTCTTATTATTTTATTGATTGTTTATTAATTCTGTTAAATTCTCATTAATATCACCGAAATTAAAACGTTGCGATTATCCTGAACGGCAGCATACTGCGCGGACTTTGTTGGCCGGCTCTACACCAGAATGCCAAATGTTATTGGTCAGACATTGTGTAATCGTTGACCAACTTTGATACTTTACTAAATAAGCAGACTGTGACTGGGAGGGCTCACCGGAGTGGGCAGCTGGGGCAGGGAGTTCTCTTGGCCTTCTCATGCACCTTCAGGATATGGGACTTGATCCTGTGCTTGCGCGGGAACAGCCGGCCGCAGATCGGGCAGGGGTGCTGCTTCTCTTTGTGGTGTATGACCGCATGGCGCTCCAGGTCGCACTTGACCTTGAACGTCCTCTCGCAGTGGTCACAGTGGAACGGCCGCGCGTCATAGTGCCTACGTTTGTGCATCTCCATCTGGAACTTGGCGTTGAAGGAGCGGCAGCACACTGAGCAATAATAGTTCCTCTCTTTGTAATGCAAACGTTTCTGCAACCAGAGAGGCGTTGTTCATAGCAATAATTTAGTTCTGCTGACGGCCACTAGATGTCGCAATACATATAATACATACAATATGCAAAGAGAGATTCGTTTTGGTCTTGAACTTGTTCCCGCAATGGTCGCACTCATACTTCCTCACATCCAGCAGCAGGTGCTTCTCGGCCACGTGCAGCTTCAGCCGCCATTTATTTTTACACCTGAGAGCATGCAGTTGCTATGAACTTAGTATTGCTTTGCAGCAATGTGCGTGACACTGACCTGTGAGAGCACACTTTGCAGCTGTACGCAGTCTCAGTGGAGGTGTGCCTGGCCTCATGCTTGCGCAACGTGGACTTGTCCCGACACGCAAACTCACAGAAGCAGCATTTGTAGGGCTTCTCATCTGCAAATATACCCACATGCAGTTGCTTCATCAAATCATCTTGCAACAAAGCCAATGGAGACAGAGGACTCACTTGTGTGGATGTACATGTGGCTCTTGAGAACAGCACTTCTGTAAAATGTCCTGTCGCATTTGTCACATTTGAAATCCCTTTTCCCTGAAACAAACAACTCAAATAACTCTGACTATTCTCAAAACAATACCCAAATATGTGCTAATAATTGTTTACTACATTCACCAACCACCATTACCTGTGTGAACCACCTCATGGCTCAGCAAATGCCTCTTCGTTTTGAATGACTTCTCACATTGTTGGCAGTGAAATGAACGAACATCTGTAAAATTGCATTATGGTTGTTGGCATGACAAAGGAGAGCAATATGGGTTAGTGTCATCCTGAGACCAGCGAGTGACTCACTCGTGTGGCAGACCATATGCCGGGTCAGCTCCTTCTGTGAGTAGAACGGAGCCCCGCACAGACTGCAGCAAACATTCTTCACTTTCTTGTGCACCGCCACAATATGCCGCTCCAAATATTGTTTCGCTTTAAAAACCTGATCATTTCAATTAAATAAAATATTGCATTCAATTCTTTATTAGTTACACATTGTTTGGTAGTTGAAAGAGAGATACCTTCAAACAGAAATGGCAGACATGCTCCTGTACATTCTGAACATATTCTTCTTTAGGTATAACATCTAGTGATGGCATACTTCTGTTCTCTTGGGACAGCCTCTGCGGCGAGAGCAATTCACTCTTGACCATTTTCACTGGAATGAAAACATTTAATAAATGGTGATCGTGGTCTACAAATGGAAGAGTTAACCCTTAGAAAGTGGACAAGGAGCGTTTCCACCCACGATGTGTATATGTTTGTAAATGTGGGCGCTTTTAGGATCAGACTAGTTACCTGCTCACGAGCACGTTGGAAAGAGCATTGGGTGCGACCGAAGCGAAGATGGAAGACACCTCTGATCACCGGCGTTCTATGATCTCTGCACTTTTATAACATTTACACTTAAAGGAAATATACACTTCACCACATTTTCAAACGTATCCACTTTCTGCCCGCGCTGACAACTTTGTCCACAGATTAAAAAGTGTTTCGCCGGACAAAGTTTTAAACCAAAGACATTTCGAAAATGATACCAATTTAAACAAATATTTTAAACAGTAATAATATTAATTAAATTTAACATTATTCACAATTATAAGTTAATAAAAATAAATTAAACAACAACTTTATCGATCGTACTAGTTTCATTTTTAATTAAATAAAAAAATATTTAAGCGATCAGATTATTATTTAATTTGTAGCTTTTATATTTAAACCTGAATGATTAATTTAAGTACATCATTGCAACTCCTAATGGTTGTCATCGCGGACCTCCCGCTGACGGCGTTGACTGTTGACTGCGGACAGCTGTTGCGGGTCGTCGTCGTCGCGGCGAAACGTTTGAAATCGTTTTAGCATATTATTGCACGTGCTTAATGAACGTGGAATTCGTGACCTGCATGTAGCACTCGCAGTCGTCGAAGTGCCGCTTTATCGCAAGTTGGTACAGTGAAATATTCTCGCATTTTAATAACAAAACAGGTGTATATTTTTACTTAAAAACACAAAATATATATTTAATTTACAATAAAAGTTGCCTAAACGAATAGTGTACAGTGTAAATGCTTTAACTATGAATATTTTGGGGTAAGACTTGTTTATTTTATGTGTAAATTGTGCGTGAAAACAATTTAGGTTATGTAATTTGTTGAGACTAATTTTTTGTTGCATCAGGAAGTATATTTCGACCTTTACCTTGAAATGTCTAGTTCATTGCTAACGTGAATCATAAACAACATTTCATGCAAATTGTTTTTGTAATTGCCATTTCACCTGGATAAGAATATGGGACTAAGACTCAAAAATATATGTTTTAGAAAAAATCTGCATGAATGGACTTTGCATTCTGAAATAACCTCGCGAGGAACATTGAAATGTGACATGTTTTAAACATTTGATATCTCTAATACATTCTTATCATAATTAGATAATATTTTCTTATATACATAAACTATTATAATTTTTTTTACAAATAGGAGTCGGAATTTAAAATTTAATACACGAGTCTTCCTAAATTGCTTTGTCTGATACTATTACTGCTTCTCCTATGACAATTGGTTATCTGGAAGAAATTACTTTCAGTGATAAGATCCCCAATTGCTCTAAATTTGTCTCTTATGTGTTAAATTGTATTAGCATTATATTTTCACGATGAAGTCGCATTTGTGTGCAGCAGGCGTGTGTTGTGCAAAGTGCAGTTCAACTAATTAAGTAATTATGGCAAAACACACATCATTAGAATAACTAACAGAGCAGAAAATGTTACTTCATTTGTGTTAGGAAATGCACATTTTATTATTATATTCCCTCCAACAAAACCAACCTCACATACCAATCAGTGTGAACAACTTTGTTTCTATTGCAGAACGAAAATGCAATGAATGTGAGAGACGGAAAATGCTGAATAGACTATGTCGTACCATAGACTTGAAGATTCTATTATCTTTACAAAATGGCGGGAGAGCAAAGTTACATTTACCCGACATAGAAAGAAAGTTATGTTCTTGCATGAACAGCAATGCGTCCAGGTTTCACAGCAGCCTGAGTGATTCCAGAAGACAGAAGGTACTTCTAGAGACATCCACACCAAAGATAGTATTAGAGAAAGTCATAGACAACAAAGTGTTACCAGACGAAAAAAAGCTAAGCAAATTATCCGAATGGCGGGAAATTATAGATCCTTATTTAAAATTAATGAGAATAGATAAGCCCATTGGTGAGTACATATGTCATGGAGGAGGAGTATTGTCATGATGCTGTCAGCTGCAAATGTGCAGAGTCTCATTGTTTGGTTTTCCTCACGCAGGCACATGGCTGTTGTTTTGGCCATGCAGCTGGTCCATAGGCCTGGCCGCCTCCACTGGAGTGGTGCCAATGTCAGTGGCTTTGTACAATTTGGGATTATTTTTTGCTGGCTCCTTCATCATGAGAGGGGCCGGTTGCACCATCAATGACATATGGGACCAGGACATTGATGGACGGGTGAGTTGTCATCAATTACTGGCTTAGTATAACCGGCCGGCAATTACAGTAACCACAACAAATGCTTTCAGGTAGAGCGAACCAAAGATAGGCCTCTCGTGTCGGGTGCATTGTCCGAGAGGCAGGCCATAGTGTTCTTGGCAGCACAGCTGTCAGCTGGACTGGCGATACTGATGCAGCTGAATTGGTACAGTGTGGCCTTGGGAGCCAGCAGCATGGGTCAGTCCACCGCCATCATGTAACTCACACTGTATCATTACAAACAAACCACTCTTCTTAATACTAATTGATTACTTGTAAACTGAAAGTTTTTTATTATTAAAACACTGAAAATAGTCTGGCAACATTTATAACATAATAATTTCTATTTCAGTGCTAGTAGTAACATACCCACTAGCGAAAAGGTTCACAAACTACCCGCAAATATTTTTGGGGGCGACATTCAATTGGGGCGCATTGTTGGGTTACAGCGCCGTGAGCGGGGCCGTGGAGCCTGCCGTGTGTGCGCCCTTGTACTTGGGCTCCTTGTTGTGGACTGTGGTTTATGACACCATATACGCGCATCAGGTCGGTCGGGGTTGACTTATAATTACATTAAGAAAGGTGCTTCTGAAGACAATCATTCCTTCCAGGACAAGAACGATGACGCAAGAATTGGCATAAAGTCAACAGCATTGACGTTTGGCGATGATTGCAAAGCGAAGTTGGCTGCTTGTGGTTTGGCGGCGTTCGGCTGCTTCTCCGCCGCGGGCCTGAGCGCCGCCATGGGGTGGCCCTTCTATGCGGCGCTGGGGGTGGCCGGCGCTCACGTGGGGAGGCAGGTCTGGCGCGTTCTTCACATGGCACTATTTAGAATAACTTGCTGTTCAAGTGTTTTAAGCAACATTTCTCTTACAGATCTATACGCTGGACGTGAATAATCCGGAAGATTGCGCTTGCAAATTTAAATCCAATAGTTTGGTAGGCTTAGTTATATTCTTAGGCATAATCGGCGGAGGCTGGTCACACTACGTCAAAGGGAAGAGCAATGGACAGTTGCTGCAGAAGCCAGCAATGGACCATTGCCAGTGAGGTCAATTAGAACACGACCGTGGAGGCTCTTTCATATACTTGTATACGAGTTAATATTGTGTGTTTTATGTTTGTATGTGATACGTATAGAAATGCGAACCTACCGGTGAGTAGCGGAAACTTACACGCGTATTATGCTTTTAGCAAATAATTGAAATTGATGTGTTTTGAAAATATTAAATTTCTTTATATTATTATTCAGTGATGATGTGATATTTAACTGTTGATAGAAAACACTGAAACCAATGAAGTCATTTTAATTAAGATCTATATGTAATTACTAATTAGAATGATTGAAGCATGGGAATGAGTAGTGATTGTTGAAACTCTTGAAGAAGACAATTGAGAGGCAACGGTTATGTTTCTGAAGATTTGTTCCAAACTACTTTAATCTATTTAAGTATTTATTACTAATTTAAATTGGAGATGTTTTTATTATTAAAAACTCGTTTTAATAAAATTCTTGCCAATTGCATTTGTCTTTTATTGTAAACCGTCCCCATTCTGCATTGTGTTTGTGGAAATAATTGTGGGAAAAATAACAACAAATTCATATGTAAATTCATCAATTAATTATTATTATAATCAACAATGAAAATTAGAATTAACTTAAAAATAAAAGGTAGTTTGTAATTCATTCCATTTCGTTTGAGCGAATGTTCGTCGCATCACATTTCTTCCTAACACAATGGATCTAACCTAAGTAAGTCTTATGTCGCCCGCCCTGTCTGCGACCTGACCATGACATCGCATGATTCTGGACGAAACTGTATCACTGGGCAGTCTTCTCTTTCTTACTGCTTCGTTCAGAGCTGTCATTGCATCGCTGGGAGTCGTATTTCGTATTCCAGATGAGGTGCCTCTTGTGTGAATCGCCAACAACGAGAGCGCAACGTTATTGTATAATGTGGAAATCGTTTTTATCATTTCCCTGATGATGAAGTGCGAGGTGCCTCTTCAAAGATCTCTTTGAGAATTTGTGGTCGCACATTTGGCACGTGAAGCTGTCCTTGGAGCTGCAAGCGTGCTGGGCCTCGTGCAGCTGCTTGGGCTTTCTCGTGAGGAAGCACATGTCGCACATGCTGCACTTGTATAGGAGCACTGCGTTCGGGTGGCTGCAGTCGATCTGCTTGAGGACCCAGCTCCTCTTCGCTTGGTGCAGCTGCTGGCGATGCAGCGCCAGTTCTGCCTCGTCCTCGTACGTGTGGTGGCAGCCCGCGCATTGTTTGTAGCCATCTACGTTCTGGTAGCAGACGTGCGTCCCTATCCTCTTCTTTTCCATGAGATGCACATTGCAGTGGATGCACTGATACAGAATCCAAGGCTGCATGCTTTCCTCTGAATTTGTGGAGTTATTCTCGCATGCGGACTGTTCCTCCCTGATGTTCAAGGCCTTCACGTCCGAGCTGATCTGCTTGCCGTGGAAGTACTTGACTTTAATAGTGTTTCTGTTGAGGTCTTTGTACCGCCGATGCAACTTCGCGTGCCTGCTGGTGACGTGCAGGTCGCATTTGCGGCAGAACGTGTCATGGGTGGAGGGGCAGCCGGTGCTGTCATGGTCGTACAGGAGCTGTCTCCGCACATTGAAGTAGCTTATGTTGCAATTCTTGCACACATAGAATATATATTTGAGCTTCATTTGCTCCAATGAGCTGAGCTTGAGGTCGTTTCTGTCTGATATCGTGCCCAGCTGGTGCAGCCTCTGATGGCGCTCGTAGCAGTCCTGCAGCAGCCGGATGCCGCACACATCGCAGTACACACTGGGCGGCTCCCCCGAGCACTCCGGCTGGTGCTTCAGGAGCGTGCTCTGCGTCTGGGAGTAGCAGCCGCAGCTCTCGCATTGGTAGAGGGTCACTTTGTTTAGATAAGAAGTAGAGAAGAACTTGTGCTCATTGAAGCGAATGGTCTTGTACTGCTGTGTCTTTGCGCCCACTTGATGCATCTTCTTGTGAGCAACTGCATTCTTCCGGAACAAGTATTTGCAAATGTTGCACCTCACGAGGACTCCGCCGCAGCCGTTCTTCTGGTGAGAAAGGGCCGACTTCTTCCAGCAGAAAGTCTCCTTGCACTTGACGCATTGATACAGACAGACTTTCGTATTCCTGTTGAACCCTTTGATTGTGATGTTTTGCAAGTTGTAGTCGGGCAGCTTGTGGCGCTTGAGATGCTCGTAGTAGCCGTAGCTGGAGAAGGACAGCTTGCAGGCGTGGCATTGGCGCGGCCGGCCGTTCAGGGCGCAGTTGTGCGCGTCGGAGGAGCCGTTCTGAGCGCATCTGCCGCAGTCGTTGCATCTGTATATGACGTATTTGCAAGCCTTCTTCTTCTTCGCCACCGCAGCCACTGGAGGTGCCTCCTTCACATTAAACTCTTCAATCTTAAAATCATAAGTATCATGTTCTGCGGCATGTCTGTCATAATACTCCGCGTGAACGTAACACTCGCACACGGGGCATTTCTTGCAGCCGCCCCTCATGCTGGAGCAGCCCCTGCGACTGTGCGCGTCCACTTGCGCCGCCTCCATCAGCAGCCTGCATGCGCCGCACTGTTTGAGCACCTTGTGGGCATCAGCGACCACTTCAATGAGCCTCTTATTGCTCTCCAAATCTTCCAGTCTGTTGAAGCCAATTATTTTATATGATCTGAGGCAATCATGGGTCAATGCCGCTGTCATATCAACTGTGGCATGACAGGCGAAACAATTGACGTCCTCTTGTTGTCGGCTCTCACAACTGGAGTTGACGTGCTCTTTGAGATGCTGATGCTGCACCCAGCTCTTGCACACGTGGCAGAGGTAGACGGCGGCGTGCATCCCTTCCTTCACTGTGTGCAAGAGCATATTGCGCACGTTCGCGTAAATGCTGTTCCGTATGAAGATGCTGGCCTCAATGTAGTTCCTGTCGAAGAGCTGCTGCAGCCAACTCGGCTCTGTGAACATTCTGCTGTCGAAATTCAGCTTAGAGAAGTATTCACGGTTCAGTTTGGAATTCTTGAGATGCAGCTCATAATGGCGGATGTAGCATTGGTCGTCGATGTCGAAGTCACACAGGTTGCATTTGGTGGTTTGCCTCGGGGGGCCAGAGTCGCCCTCCAAGATGTGCGCGTGGCAATGCTGCACCACGCCCGTGTAGTTGTCCATGATGACGTGGCACTCACTGCATTCGTACAATATGTTCCAGGTCATTGCCAAGTTGTTGTATGTCTTCATTAGATCTCCACTCTCCTCTGCATCATCGCTCTCGTGCTTGTCTCCGACCAGGCTGTAATTGATGATTATGTTTTTGAACTTGAGATGATACTGCACATGGCTCTTGTAGAGGTAATCAACAACAAATATGTGGCATCTGGCACAGAACTTCTTCTCGATGGTTGTTTGTGTTCCGACACAATTTTTAATGTGATGTGACATCTTCTCATTCCTGAAATGCACTTTGCACTTTGGGCACTTCTTCAGTATCTGTCCCGTCAGCAAGTCTGCCACAGGGAAGACGCGGACGTCGATGTTGGCGTGATGCTGCATCTCGTGATATTTGTAGCTCTGCTTGCCAAACACCCTCTGGCAAAGCTCGCATTGGACGGTGTCCATGGTGGCGTGGTCGCCGTGGTTCACTGCGACGGTGTTATCCAAATAATGTACTTCACACACTTTGCACTTGAAAACGACATCTGGTATAATCTGCATCGGCCTGCCACTGAGCTGAGTCTGTTGTGAGATGGCTTCTTCCTTAGTATTGACCAACATTATGATGTGCTTTTTAACATTCTTCTTAATAGAATGCCTGGTATAGAGATGCTTTGTGAGGCCACTCATGGAGTAATAGGGCTTGTGGCAGAGTCTGCATTTCACGTTTGGTATCAGCATGGGCTTGTTCTCAGGCAATGTCTTTTTAAAGTTGTTGAAGGCGACGGATCGAGGCACAGCTTTGGGTGCTTTGTGTGGAGTGGGTGTTTTGTGTGGAGTGGGTGTTTTGTGTGGAGTGGGTGTTTTGTGTGCAGTGGGTGTTTTGTGTGCAGTGGGTGTTTTGTGTAGAGTGGGTGCTTTTGTTGGGCTTTGCACACGTTTGGCTCTGGGAAGGAACAATGCATAGTAGAGGTCACTCTTGTAGACCACGTGCCCCTTGTTGAGGTGGTATATGCCATGGTTCCTCAGAGACAACAAGGACTTGAATGACTTGCCACACAGCTTGCAAGGGATGTTCCTCGACATTGGCTTCAGATTGCCATTGTGGGTGTTGTTCGTTTTAAATTTATTCTTCACATGTTCAAAGAGATGATCCTCCAAGTTCTTCTTATTAGTGAAGACATCTCCACAGAGGCTGCACGTGAAGGTCTTTGCTTGGAAGCCTTCATTTTCAGTCTTGTGCCGCTTCCTTGGTATCTCAGCATCGTCCACCTTGCAGCTGCGTCGTAGCTGCACGCGCCGCACGAAGCCAACCCTCGCATCATTGCAGTCACTGGGCTCATCATCACAATGGTACTCCACATCATGCCTCTCAGCCGCTTCCTTGTGAGGGAACAACGTCAGACACACTTTGCAATAATTAGCATTATCTTTCAAATAATAATCGTAATTTACTAGAGATATGCTCAAATCGGAGCAGCATTTTGGTTTTCTTTCTTTGTCGTCCTTTCTCTTAGTGCCGAGAATGATTCTGTTGCCAATGAATGAATCCGTGGAGCTGACCATGTTGGCTCCATGCTCCTCCTTGATCTGGCCTGTGTGGTGAAGTGACCTTGTGTCCACTAAGATTGGCAGTTTCAGTTCAGATTGAGGGCAAAGGTGCTGAAAACAAAACATAAACACAAATATAATTTGAGTATGAATAGAAATATGAAGTTAATTGATGACTTGCTGAACCATGTTAGTTCAGGGTTTAATATCCGCAAGAAGCAATTATATTTGGAGTTTGTGTGCACATGGACTAGTTATTTTGGTTCTGGAATCTACAGCATCTCAATTTAGAACAACAGAAGCAGCATTTTACATACACTCATTTGTTCACAGCAACCCACCTGGTCTCCGATACAACTGGTACTATCTGCCGTGTTGATCTCCACATGAACAAACTCACTCGGCATTGGATGATCATCATGGTTGTAGTTGGAATAGACAGCTTCGATCTGAAGTGCTGGCAATTAGAGGAAAATAAAGCAATCACCTTTTAAACATTTTTGTGGCCCACCATTGTGTTTCTTTATTATAATTTAGGTTTCAAAGGCTTTTTAAAATCAATATTTGATCTGATAAATTAATCAAAAATAATACAGGAATGGCAAAGGTCATAATGACTGCACATCTTACAGTCAGCCAATCATAACATAACATAGTATTCAAAGAAGTACTCACTGTCGCCTGATTCCTCACAATCAAATATTTCAGTCTTCACCAGAGCCAAGTCTGGCTCCAGCTTTATACACTTATCCATAACTCAAACTCTTCACCTGGAAATAACAAACATGTGACAACAATAAACAAGTGAAAACCCTGCTCCCCAAGAAGTCTCTGGCACACAGGAACAAAGTGATTACTACACACAAATAAAGTGCCCCAAACCCTTCATTCCAGTACTTTATAACACCTAATATGTAACGCAGAGAATGTAACCCACCTGCCTCATACGGGACGCACGAACACGGCCAAGCGCGCCAGTCGCCACCCATCACATACACTGACACAATTTCGCGCTTTCTTTTGACATGTCATCTCCAATTATTACTAGCAAAATGCACATATTTTGTATTATTCATTTATCCACAAATTAAAGCCTACAATCTCGGAATGGCTTCGAAAGTATCTTCTTATTCCTCTTCTTTTATTAATGGCCTTAGATATTTATTAAAGATAATTCTGCCAATGTCGAGTATTCAATAAATTATAAAATTTTTATTCACACGTAAACCCTCATGTCAAAAAAAAACCTTTGAAAGTTTGTACGAACGTACGTACAATAAAGCACTTCTTTTAAAATGAAGCAAACGCAGGTAACCAGTAACCAGCGATCAAACGAAGCCCGTGCTCCGCTCTTTTGACACGTTTTAATCAAGATGGGACTTACATTCGCGATTACATTATTTTAATTGAATTATTTACAAATACAACGATCGCCATAAATGATTAACTAAATATAGAAGCTAAGATATTTTAGTTAATTTGTTAACAGAATAAATTATATTTTTGATTAAGCTCTTCGAAATTATATACAAAAATTAAAGTAAATTATTCTAACAAATTATAAATCTAAAAGCCTATAATAATGATATTAATCACAATTTATATAGTAATGTTAATCAAGACATAAGTTCGTGGAACATGGAATGTTGTGATGACGATCACTCATGATAATGTATGTCAAGAAATTTCTATTTTTATTAAAATGGTTCTATTTGCTATTTAAATCTAAAATGGCTATAAGTCATTCAACACAATTTAACAATTTAAAATGCGACATGACTTTTAGTAAATGATTGTATTTCCAATGTGTGGTGTTAATGTGGACTGGTAACACAGAATTGCAGCAGTTTCTGTTTGACTGGCACGCCTCGGTCGCGTTTTTTTCTATAAAATCTTGTATTTCGTTTATATATTTGTTTTTCTGTGTAATTTTGTTACTTTTTGTATGAACTTTTATGTGTAGTTGTTATTAAGTGATTTAGTTTGTATATATAAGCGAGATAACACAGGTAAGTTATGAATGTATATTAAAATATTACACGACCTATTTCAATACTTGTTATGATGTCTATTTCTTGATGTAAAGACAGTCATACTTAATTTGGTCAATTAACATGTACTTTCTATTTGTTCATTGTTTTCTGTGCTTTTTTCTGTTAAACTTAATTGTATAATTAATTTTTGCTTCGAACGTGTTTTATGCTCATAAAGGTAAATTGCTACTTACTAATATTGCTACTATATTTACAAGTGTTTGAAATGCATTCGATTCTGGAAAGTGAATCATAATGGCTTCTTTGAGCGACAGTAATTACGGTTACTCATTATTTTGATAGCGTAAACGTAACGTTTAAGGTGTTGGGTTCTGTTCCCCAAGAAATAAAGGTAAACCTTCAAACAATTGTTTATATTAAATAAATGATTGCAATATTATTTATTTTGGGTCTGAATGTAATGTCCTTTTGTTGTGTTTCTTTTGATGCCCGCAGTAGCTCTGTGTTTGATGTATGCATTTTGAATATGCAAGCCAAAATGACATATTGCCACCAGATGAGAAGAGAAACACTAGAATTGAATATTAATGAATTAATTTCAGCCTAACAATGTCGGACGCGTACAGCACCGGCACTCTGACCCTCAAATGGGATCCCAAGAACTTGGAGATAAGAACTACATCTGTGGAGCGCACACTGGAGCCCCTGGTGCTGCAAGTGACCACGCTCGTCAACAGCAAAGACAAGCCTGCTAAGAAGAAACGACGTTAGTATATCTTTCCATTCATGTGATGTTGAGTTGAAGTTTATTGGTGCAAAGTAGAACATAGATTTTTTTCTTTTAGTATTTTAGGACCGAATATAGTTTCAATTATATACCAAATGACCCAATAGCCATGTTTGAATGAATGTTTTTTTAATTATTTTTTTTTCCAAACTATAAAGGCCGTCGCACTTCATACAGAGCCAACTCTAACCGAACCTTTTTGTTATTCATACAGTCTTGAGGTTCTCACCTAAAGCCAAGCCACTATATTTGGTCCTAAAAAACAAAAAGTAAAAGGAATTCTTGCTCAGTTCAGCTAAACCCAACCCAAAGTGTGATCTGTGCATTACAAGCACATCTGTGTTTCCTTGCAGCTGGCAAATCCAAGCGCGCAAGTGCCCTCGTGGCGACAGTGGAGCGTGCGACTGAGATATTCATTGAGAGGGGGCAGACCATTGCTTATGAGAACCCTGAGATCACCCAGGAGATGCTCGGAGCCGTAGAGGATGTCAGGAAGGCTGGTAAGTGTTATTGTTGTATAATAAGCAAGCATTGGTGTATACACTATCACTTCTGCCTATTTTGTGACCACCTGTCCGGTCTGTTTTTGGAAATATTGGTAAATAACATATATATGTGCTAAATTTAAACAGGTGAAGTAAGTGTGGGTAGTCACATTTCCCAGGGACTTTGTTGTAATAATAATGTATTCAAGCAGATATTATTATTACTCTAAGTGCAATTAATGTATTTGAAGTGCATCAGAATGAAGCAGCAGCAATTGTGCAGGTGCTGCGATGAGTGCGGCCGCGCGGGAGTTCTCCAGTGAGCCGTGCGCCTCCTCCGTGCGCGGGGTCATGGTGCGCGCCGCCCGGTGCCTGCTCTCCGCCGTCACGCGCCTGCTCATCTTAGCCGACATGGTGGACGTGCATTTGCTGCTGGCGGGGACTCACACGCTGCATTCTGAGCTGCAGGTATATGAGACATGCACTTGAGTAGTGAATTTACAGCAGCACATTGGCAACAAGTGCACCTCCCAATAATCATAGGTATATCATATATGTGGCTGCACATTTCTTCCCTTTCAGGTGCTTTTTGGTGTAACATTTGTTTTAATAACTATTGTGTGTATATCAATGAAGGCTCTCCAGTCTGCGAGCTCCCACAGTGAGCTGACGGAGCGCGCGCAGGCGGCGGTCACGCATGCGTCCAGACTGGCGCAGACGGCCGCCAAGAGGCAGAGGGAGCTGAGGGAGCCCCGCGCGAGGGAGCAACTCGCGGCCGCCAGGGCCTTGCTCAAGAAGCACTCCACTATGCTGCTCACTGCTTCCAAGGTGACTCATTCTAAGCAGAGATATATAAATCGCTTGTTTTAGTATCCATCTAGTGGCAATTGGACGCATTCAATAATTGTGTTTCATTGCATACAGGTATACGTTCGTCATCCGGAGTTAGCAGCTGCGAAGGCCAACCGTGATTATGTGCTCCGTGCTGTGTGTGAGGCTGTGGACACCATCTCTGCTGTGGCTCAGGGGAAATCAGCCCCCAACGACAGTGAGTATTTAAGCAATGAATAATGGGTGGAATCTTTGTTTGTGTTATATTGTATGTCAGCGCCATCTGTGAGCCTCTATAAGAAATAAAGCATTGGATGTTATTTGTCAGGTACATTTAATCGTGGTGGTGATGGGCCTGGTGAACTGGCGCAGGCGCTTGATGACTTTGATGTGAGTTTTATTATGGATTCCAACTAACTGTATGTACATATAGCATAATATGATAGCGTATTATATTCGCAGGAGCGCATGGTGATGGAGCCGCTGTCTTATTCCGAAGTCCGCACCCGACCCTCATTGGAGGAGAGACTGGAGTCCATTATCTCTGGGGCTGCTCTCATGGCTGACTCTTCATGCACCAGGTTTGTGGATGCCAAAGCAAGATTGTATTTAAGTAACATTTGGTGGAAATATTTATTGTCTGAATAGTACATTTTTGTCATTTGCTGCTGATTGAGCGAATTTCCTTGTATTTGAATTCATATTGTTGTTTCAGGGATGAGCGGCGCGAGCGCATAGTCGCCGAGTGCAATGCGGTGCGTCAAGCGTTGCAGGATTTGCTGCAGGAGTACATGACGAACGTATGTGCATTTGTGGAGCAGCATAGTGGGGGTGGCTGCAGTCTTCATATTAAAGCATTCGCTATCTTCCAGGCTGGGAATAAGGAGCAATCGGAGGGGCTGGAAAGGGCCATTGAGAACATGTGCCGGAAAACGAGGGATCTGCGCAGACAACTGCGGAAGGCTGTCGTGGATCATGTCTCTGACAGGTATTATTATGCCAATTAGCAATCACCACAATGCTGCTCATATGTCAACTTAACACATTGTTGACCTGCAATTTCACTGAATATTTATTAATTTATTCATGTCACTGGCGAAAAAAACGTATCATGGGTTAACTCATGGCCAATCAACAATGTGTTAATAAGAAAAAAGCCCATGGTGGCAACATACACAAATGAAAGGACTTCCCACTCTCACAAAATACAAGCATTTTGAGCAGATATCTTAAAAGCGTTGCAGTGAGTTGCGAAGGGATTTGCTTATAGAGAAGAAGTAATATTAATAAATCCATTTGCAGCTTCTTGGAGACGAATGTGCCTCTGCTGGTGCTGATGGAGGCTGCACGGAATGGCAATGAGAAGGAGGTGGAGGAGTACTCCATCGTGTTCACAGAGCATGCCAACAAGCTTGTTGAGGTTTATTATTATTGGTGTTATTATTGTGTTTGGTCAAAGATGTATGTATCTATTATTAGTCCTTTTTATGCAACAGGTGGCGAATCTCGTGTGCTCCATGTCAAACAACGAGGAGGGCGTGAAGATGGTCCGGCAGGCTGCCAGCCAAATATCAGCTCTGTGTCCGCAGGTTGGTGGGATTGTGATAGCAATGTGTGTGCGCACTTCCTGTGTCTCAGTGTAACGATTGCTTAACACGTGTCAGGTGATATTCGCCGCCAGTGTGTTGAGTGCGCGGCCCCGCTCGCTGGTGGCCGAGGAGAACGCGCGCTCGTTCGCGGCGCTGTGGGAGGGCGCGGTCACTCTGCTCACGGACGCCGTCGACGACATCACCACCATCGACGACTTCCTCGCAGTCAGCGGTCAGTGCTACTGAACGCGCGATTCAACCGAAGTAATGTCGCTACATTCTGCTTAATTTGTTTCCAATTAGAAAACCATATCCTGGAAGATGTGAACAAGTGTGTGGTGGCTCTCCAAGAGGGTGACCCTGAGTCATTGGAGCGGACTGCTGGAGCCATTCGCGGCAGAGCCAACAGGTGCGTCTCACTAACTATGCGCGTGCGCTAACCTCAAGGCACTAATCACTGTTGCTGTCTCTCTCCTGCGTAGAGTGTGCACAGTGGTCAGCCAGGAGATGGACAACTACGAGCCCTGCATATACACCAAGAGAGTGTTGGAGGCCGTCACGGTGCTCAGAGATCAAGGTATGTCGTATTCGGGTGTCTCACAATTGCAATAAAACAAAATAGACTATAAGTATTTTAAATTTTTTTCTTTGGTTTTTATTATATTTTTCACTTTATTATTATATTAGCACTTTAAAGGTAAAACGATAGCTTATGACTATTACTAGAAATTGCTTGCTGATGATTGTAATTCAATTGCGTTCCGGCGGCGGCGGATGAGCCCGTATGTACTCGAGCGCGCGCAAGATTGCTTCCGGCACTGGCGGCGGAGTGGGGATGTGGGAGCCCTGCGGGTGGAAAGCAATGGGGTATAGTGCTGGCTGTGCAGACCAACAGAGTCATGTCATGCCATGTCTTGCACTCACCTGCGGCTGGTACCCGTTCTCGTCTGCCACGTACTGCAGCTGCACCTGGGAGCCGTCCGGGGCAGTCCATTGCGCCTGTCCCTGGGCCACCTGCGCCTCGTTCTCCTGTCCAAGCACAACTTACAATGCAATGTTCTACTACGATTTTGGATTTGAATTTTTTACAGTTGTGTATGTTGATATACTTTGTAGATGTTGCCAGTTGTATTCAGTGTTGCTACATGATTACATAGTTTAATTATGTAGTAATTGGTTAATGGGATCGTAACGTCAGACTCACCCCTCCGACGTTCTTGAGCTGTCCCTGCTCCTGCGCAGAAATGCCGTTGCCGGTCTCGTACGCCCACTGGTAGGAGCCGTCCACTCCGACGTCGAGGTCCTGCTTGAGAATGGGCGCGTCCGCATCCCCCCCTTTCTGCAGGATGTGGGACACGTCCGCGAACACCACCCCCAGGGACGCTAACAGAATCAGGCACTTCTGTGGACGGAATGTGGGATTCTAATTAGTGTTCTTGAGAATGGCTATCTATATAGGAATTTCAAGCTACGATAATAAGCTGTTTGTCATATTTTTTTTATAAATTCATTTCTTTTTAGTAATTGGGCTCCAATAGAGCGCTTTTACTCGTCAAAATAAATTATCACAATCAATTTGATTTAGCTGCTGTATAGGGGGATTGGCATACTATTATATCCCTAAGGGTAAACATAAAATGACATAGATTATGTGGAAGCTTTATTTTACATGATTGTTGAATAAGTTTGCTTTTTATGATTTTTAAAACTGATACAATGAAAGGCTGCTAGGCGGATAGTTTGTTACATGACTTCATGCCAATGCTGGTGCTGGTGAGACAACGACTCGTTTTAGACTGCGCTCAATATGGCATTGTTTTAGCTTGTGGCAAAGTGAGCAATGTGGGATTGGGGGGATATATCATATTAATAATATGTGAACGGGAGAGTAATCATAATAAAAATGAAAATATTATTTAAACCAATTGATCGGAATTGTATTTTAAAACACCGAAAAAGACTGCGAGGCTGGCAGGTAACAAAGTGAACGACACCTCTGTGAGCTCTCGAGACTACGCTCGGATACAAGCTAATGTAGTTATTGGAAGTAATAATGCAAAGTGCAACCTCTGAATGATGAAGACGCAATTAATACTAAAATGTCAATTACGTACGCGGAGGTGTTGCTTTGACCTTTGACCTTTGTGCGGTGCTCGGTCGTTGTATATGGATAGGAAAATGCAATTTATATTATACTGGCTTTTACCCGCGGCTTCGCTCGCATTTAAGTCATTAAATAACTAAGAGACCATTTCTATTAAAACAGCTGAAACTATAGTCAGTTGGAAACTATAGTATATTTAATAAATAGTATCCTATGTTACTTCTAGTACCTCCAAAAATATGTGTACAAAGTTTCATGATGATCGGTTAAGTAGTTGTTGCGTGAAAACGTAACAAACGAATTCACATTTATAATATTAGTAGGGATTATTAATACTAAGCTTCGCCGTGACCTCTGGCGCTCGTGAAGCTTTCAAATCTTTAACATATGATTACATCTAATTCGAGGCTCGCATCGGCGTCAATTCACAATGTTCACTTGGATTATTCGGGATACAGTGTTTGCGTATTGTAATACGAAATGGACGGCTATTAGTAAGTAGAAATCAGTGGCTCTCAAAGTTGTATGGACTTCGACCCATTAAGTATGAATTTCCAATATTGGGACCTAGGAGTATAAATGTTGGTAATGCTTATAGATTATTTGTTCTAATTGGTTCCAATAAGAATGGAGGAGTGTTCTGTTAGCACATACATTCGTATTAGATATTTGAGGTACACTCTTCTGTTTTAAATTCTATTATTACGTTATACTTATGTGTATGTAATATATATTATTTTGATGAATATATAACAATAGTGTGACTGTGATGTGTTCTCAAATTTAGTAAAAATATGCAACTCACCATGTTTGTGGCTCGAAGTAAGTGTGCGAAGTGACCGCAGGACGAGTGACCTCTGCCTTTTATACGTGCGCGGGCATGGGCGTGCGGTGACATGCGTCCCGGGGCGATGCAGACGGCGCGACCTCTTTGCATTGCCATAACATTGCCAGGGAGGAGGTGTATTGCGTCGGTCGTAATAAAGGGTTGCAGGCTGTCTTAGTGTTGATTGATAATCATCCGGGATTTGTTCTGGAACAGTAGCACTGTGATGAAGATGTTGTTAATTCCCGGAAGATGTTCTTGTTGCTGTTGTTGTTGTTGTTGTTATGAATATATATAATATAAACACATCATCTCCTTGACATTTCGTATATTATTCACAATAATAATAAGTTTGTGTTTGTTTGCGTTATGATGCTTCTGATCGGCCTCGAGCGTTTGTTGTCTTCATTGAAATTTGAGAACCAGTCGCTTGTTATTGGGTTGCTTTGACTAATTATAATGCGGAGTCGGCGTTCGATGTTGAGCCATAGTGTGGTCCAGTGGTTTCCAAACTGGGGTCGCGGGGGCTTTAAGACTAAGCGGCACACTTGCATTATAATTAGAGTATTTATACGTAAAAAGCGAATTTTTATAGCAATAAAATATTAGTTAAACACAGAGAGGGTCGCGGTTAAGAGTCCTACGCAATATTAAAAAGTTTGAGAACCACTGTCCTAATCCATGAACAAAATTAACTATATTACATTTAAAAGTGATGTTATTAACCCATTCATAACACAAAAAGTGTCCGTCAGCGATTTCATATAATGTCCCTTTATCTTAATCGAAGAAATCTTTTCAATGATATTACGTAATGGCATCGAATGAGTGATGTTGCTGCCATGTGGGGGATGTGGGTCACGTGGGCCATGTGGGGCGGCGGGTTTTGGCACAATGATCAAGTTATTGGGTCACATTGGACATGTTCATTATCATCCGCACTCTCGCATTCGTCATCTCGAGTGGCGGGTTATTGGTCTTCACTTAATTACGAAACATAATTAATTATTTATTACTTAATCCCTACTAATATTATAAATGTGAATGTGAGTTTGTTTGTTACGTTTTCACGCAACAACTACTTAACCGATCATTATGAAACTTTGTACACATATTTTTGGAGGTACTACAAGTAACATAGGATACTTTTTATTTAAAAAAAAAATTTTTTTACTATAGTTTCCAACTGACTATAGTTTCAGCTGTTTGGAATCATATTGATTCATTTCTGTTGAAATGATCTCTGATACTTATTTCAAGAACTTAAATGCGAGCGAAACCGCGGGTAAAATAGTATACTATAAGAGTAAGCGAGCAAGAAGAAGCGATCTCCAGGCGACCAATTATGACAATACCATAATGATGTTATTATATGCAAAAAGGAACACGCTTGGCTTCCAATTGGGTCGTTTATTATTATTATTATTGACATTATAATTGTAATAATATTTAAGACTTCTGACTGTCACGTCCGTTTGGATTACGTTTACGTGCGTGCGACACTTTCGAAGTATCACTGCAGGCTTTCTCTGATCATCCGAAGGTTGGCGGAGGAAGAACGCATGTGCATACAGTTATTTTGAACGCGATGAGAGATCATTCGACAATATTCCCGTTTCTCCCTCCATGTTACATCGTTGTAGAAGAAATTACAAACTATGAGTATAGTAAACAAATTTAAGATGACTTCATGGACCATTAGTTTAAGAACCACTGGTTTAAATAAAAGTCCAAAAGTAACCATCGGATGGAGCACGCGGACATCTGTCTGTGGTATTAGCTTAACATCAGACAGAATGTGCTCATATGCCAGCCCACTATGAATATGATCTAGAATTAGTTTTCACTGAGTTGTTGGAATGTTAATGGTGATAATAATAATAATCGCAGTGATGTCGAAGTTCGGCGTGCGTGTGGACGCGGCCGTGTCTGCGTTGGGCGGCGCTGGCGGCGGGTTGGACGAGAACGACTTCATCGACGCGTCCCGGCTGGTGTACGACGCCGTGCGCGAGATCCGGCGCGCAGTGCTCATGAACCGGGTGAGTCTCGCGGGTGGATGGACGCACTTCTGCCTCCACCCGGTTGTAACACGTGTGTGCGCAGGAGGAAGAGGAGCTCGATCCGGAGGACTTGGATCTGGACGAGAATTACACACTCGAGACCCGCAGCAAATGTAAGGCATTTGTTTGTGTGCGCTCTGCCTCGTTCTGCCTCGTTCTGTCTTGTTCTGTTATATACTTCACTTTCAATTACATTAACACAACGGTCGTCCGAATGTGTTAATCTGATTAAGAGTGAGGGTAGTTTGCAATTGTGTTTGTGATGCATGTTCATGTGTGCGTGTGTGCGTGTGCTCGGTGGCGCAGACCAGCGACGACCTGGACACGGACACGGAATTCGAGCCGGTGGAGGACATGACGATGGAGACGCGCAGCAGATGTAAGTGCATTGGGCTTCAATCAGACACGACACTCTTTCAAACATTCAAATTACTTCATTACACTCTATGTAGCATCACAGTCACTCTAAATAACGTCAATATTAAGTTGCTGAAATTAATAAGAACTGCAGCTGTGTGCGTTCTTTATACTTTATTAGTAAAATAAAATCTATTTGTTTTCTCTCTATTTAACGTCGTAAATTGCGCACGCCCTTAAGTGTCGCAATATGGAGTGTATTTTACAGTATTATTATTGATGTCTCTGTTTGCATTGTTTGTGGATTGTGGTTGCTTTTTGTGCTTTCAATGGCTCTGTGAGTGAAGTGATTACGTCCCCGTGATATTAACGTTTGCTTGTCGCCAACCGCAGCCAGCGTCCACACCGGCGAGCATGGCGTCGACGAATACCCCGATATTAGCGGAATCACCAACGCTCGGGTGAGTTACCTCTGCTCTATAATAGGCGATATATGATATGAACACACAGACAGTATGTTTTTGAATGAATGAACAGGAAGCAATGAGGAAGATGACGGAAGAGGACAAGCGGAAGATCCTGCAGCAAGTGGAGCTGTTCAGGAGGGAGAAGATGACCTTCGACAACGAGGTGGCCAAATGGGACGACGCCGGCAACGACATCATCATGCTGGCGAAGCACATGTGCATGATCATGATGGAGATGACGGACTTCACGAGGTAGGCTCTCGCTGGTGGAAGTGTGATGCACCTGTAGTATATGCATGTATGTGTTTGTGTATTGCAGAGGGCGCGGGCCGTTGAAGACCACGATGGACGTGATTAATGCGGCCAAGAAGATATCCGAGGCTGGGACGAAACTGGACAAGTTGACGCGTGAGATCGCAGAACAGGTAAATGATGACCAAATGCTCCATCAAAACAAATATGATATTGATGAAAACACTATTGGCATACTGCTCTCTGCTGTGACCAAGTTATAGACTATCTCACTGCATGTGTTCGTTTCCAGTGTCCAGAGTCGTCCACCAAGCAGGACTTGTTGGCGTATCTGCAGCGTATTGCGTTGTATTGCCACCAAATACAAATAACCAGCAAAGTGAAAGCGGATGTGCAGAACATATCCGGAGAACTTATCGTCAGTGGGGTGAGTCCCTCGGCAATGGTCCCACGTGCCGGATTATATTGTAATTTGAGATGCCAATTGGCTTATAATTCCTGCAGACATTTCGTCACGACTGTAAAGCTTCCAAAATATGTTAAATTACGTTTTCAAATAACCTTCAGCTGGACTCTGCGACGTCGCTCATACAGGCTGCTAAGAACTTGATGAACGCAGTCGTCCTCACGGTGAAGGCATCCTACGTGGCTTCCACGAAGTACACACGCCAAGGCACGATCGCCGTAAGTTTGCACACACCATTAGTATATGTGCTAAATGTAACTCGCACTATGCTGGCCTCTCATATATTTCTGCTTGTGTCAGTCGCCGATAGTGGTGTGGCGTATGAAGGCGCCGGAGAAGAAGCCCCTGGTGCGCCCGGAGAAGCCCGAGGAGGTGCGGGCCAAGGTGCGGCGCGGCAGCCAGAAGAAGCAGACGAGCCCCATCCACGCGCTCGCCGAATTCCAGAGTGCGGCCGACAGCGTCTGAGGTGAGGCTGCTCTCAGCTGGGCTCTGACATAAGCCCGTCGCTCACTTTCCTATATGATCATGGTTGTATTCTTCTTTTCAGCTGCTTCTCCTTCTTCATAAGAACACACGAGAAGAAGATTCGATTCTTTTTATACTATTCCAATATTTTATATTATTATTATGAGATATATTTATATTTACAGTATTTTTTTCTACAAAATTTATTTAAATCAATTTATAGTATTTTATTAGTTTATAATTTAGAATATATTCGAATGCCAAGTGGTGGGCGTGCGCAGGCTTTGGGGTGGAAGGATGTAGTTGTAATCCTCTTTAATGGACGACGGAACAATAATGTTGGAGCCAAATTTTTTATACTCTACTATTTATTATGTGTAAGGTAGTTTTGCAGTTGCGGCTGCATTGCCCAGTTGTCACCATGCAGCTGGTGGGAGGTAGTTGGCACGTGGTTAATGGTCAACAGAGAACTTATGAATATGATACATGTGCTTATTTGGTTAATTGTAGGCTTTAGGTTATTGGAATGGGAATTTTGAGTGAATTGGATGCTGTTGGTGATCATCCAGTTCATCTGGTCTCAGATTATTCGAATGTGACGTTTCAAAAGAACTGTTCCATTCATGTCAAAATTTTCATTCGCAATTTAATTAAGACAAACGTTTTGTATTCCATTTATAATGATGTAATCTTTTTATAATATATTATTATTATTATGAGCAATAATATAAAATATAGAACGAATTGGGCGCACATTTCGTTAAAACAACATTTGGATCATTCTACTTCATTAGGTTTATGTGTTTTAAATATATTAGAAGTATGAAGTGGAAATGAGAATAGAAATAAAGGCCTATAACTAACTGGTATGTTGCGTAGAATGTGTGTTATATTTTTGACAGCGCCATCTGTTAGTGAGTAGTTGGGATCTTTTAAATAATGATTTTCTCAATTATCATGTCCAATTCGTCACCACCTCATTCGGAGAAACGAATAAATCATTTAACGAAATTTAAAACGAAATGAAAGTTTGTTTATTGGTGAAATTTTAGAATAATAATAAACAGAAATATCCTATTGTAACGGGAATGGTCGATCATTTCTTTTGAGTGAGGTTATAGGAATATTGTAGAAGTGGATGTATGCGTTTATTAAATGTACCTATATCAAGGAACAGTGTTATCGGTTGCGTTTGTATTGAGCGAGTGTTTTGTGGTTTTGTATCGCGGTTTGAAATCATTAATAGCAATGGAGTCTGTTTTGAGTTTGGTTCTTTTGAGCAAAATTAATGAAAATGAACCAAAACACCTCCGCAAATGCACTGAGCCTCTATCCCAACATCAGAGTTTTCTCCATTACTATTAAATATTTCAAATGCAATTTTTTATTAGAAAATATGTAATAAAAAATCATTTAAATGAATAATTGTTTTATTTTCACAGCGACCTTATTCACATATTCAGTGGCGTAGCGTATCTTGTTAAGAGTTAAATATACTTGCATTAAATTAAAATAAATATTTATTGATTATAAGTTATCACTTCCTCCTAGAAATTGAGCAACAATTCAAATTAAATATACGTTTATTTCCCGGGAAGCACAGGATTAAGTGACATTGTGAATAACCTTTTTCCTAATTTTTGCTTACACATGTCAGGGGCACTGTATCATTGATACGGTGGTAGCTACGCCCCTGATTTTATTAACAAGTAGGTTAGTTATGTGCTTACATAAAATGTTTATTTGGTTTCATTAATAATTATTTCATGTAACTGAATACAACATATGTTTGGATTGATGAAGTGATTGTGGTCCATGAGCCGACACCAGATAGAAAGACTCAGAGGGAGTGGAGTGTGAACAGAAGTAAGAAAACACTTGTTTATTTATCACAAATTTATTTACAAATTAAATAACGAACAACACAAAAATGTAGGTCATAGAATGCATTATAAATATTATTTGAGAAAAGAGATCACTAAGTTATAAAAGTTTTGAGGCACATTTGTTGTCATTGAAAATTTGTGCTTCAAAGGGTTGACATTGACTAAGGTGAGTTTCAATCTGGAAGAAGCTCAATACTAGAGAAAGTAGGACAAAATCCATCAGCCCAGTCCTGTACTATTTGTTCAGTCGGATTTAAAACTATTTTTATACATCTAACTTATTCTATGAGACAATTTATTAACAACAATCTTGTGAGACACTGCTCTTATTAATAAGTCCTGATCCTTTTAGCGTGGCCTTCCCTCAGTCCGTCCGAGCTTGTGTCCGATGGTCTTTTCAGTTGCCGCTTGTTATTGTTGTCTTCCACCTCCACTTCCATTTCATTCTCTTTGTTCGCATTCTCATTGTCATTGTAATATTCCTCAATTTTGTGGTTTGCTTCTCCGTCCAATGGTGTCAGGACAAACGACTCTTCCAGTTCACAGTTTCGTGGCACATCCTCCATGTCCACTTCATCATCAGACTCTATTATGTTCTGGCGCTTCTTCTTTGAAATGCTTGAACCTGGAACAAATATTCTGTTTGACTTCTGCATCATCAAAATCAGACAAACAAATGTAATAACAACCAACCAGCACAGTCTTCAAGTACCTCGTGTCTCGGTTTTTCATGTCCGATGAAGAAGTTAGTGATAGGTTTCTGCCATTTAGGTGTCTCTCGTGGACATACTGGGTTACCGCCAATTGAACGATTGCCAGATTTTTCGGAGCCCCCTGCAACATAATCAATATTGCAGTCTATAATTTATTATGTTTACATCGTTCACTAATTATACATGAACATTGCATGTAATGTTAAGCTGTAAATATGTCAGTACAATAAAAACACAAACCACTAGAATATGTAAATTGATAACTTTGCTATCAATATTTACCTGAAATCAAAGTCCCAAAGGATGCAGTAGGGGGCGCAATAGCTCTGGCCTTCGAGCTTTTCACAGCAGAAACTGAAATTGCAATAAACAAAGGTACTTTTTCAAATTTGCGAAAATCCACGTTTTGGGAAACACGAACATGCAATAATACCTTAATGTACGCTAGTTGATGTCTTAGACACAACAACTACATGTTTAAGCTGAATTCCACATTTAGAATCGTATAAAAGTAATATAACCAAATTGTCATACAAACCTTTAGCGCCCACAGAAGCCTTCGTTCGAGCCATTTTGCAACTGATTGCAATAATTAAATGAACGAAAAAGTTTTCTCCACTTAAAAACAATATACACTATTAAAAGAAATAAATATTACTCAACAAAACAATAACCAGCAATTCCCAACGAAGCGGCGAACGCGATATTTGACAGGTAAATGAGCGCGAAAATTGTATCTTAATTTTGTATTGTGACTTGGGAAACGAGTCTCACCTGACAATTAAAATTAATAATATTTTAATTAAAAAATTAAGTAATAACATTTAATAATAAATGAAATATATCTTTCAGTTATTTTGTTTGTCATATTTATTAATTTGTCATTTCGGTGATGTTTTGTATTCCGTGTGTTTTTTCAATAACTACATCATCCGGTGACATTTTTCTGTGATTTGTAATTTCGTCATTATATTCTTTTGAAACAGGTGTTTCATGCATTGACTCTTTGCTTGTGACGTTTTTAGCCAATTTTGTGGTGATTGTTGAAAAATCATGGTCGATTATATTTTCTTTAGATTCAAAATCATTCGAATTCGAATTTTCAACTATCGAGTCATTGACTTTTGTGTCTCGTTGTGTGCTCAAAGTAGTATTCGAATGCGTCGCTTTAAATGAGTCTCTCACATCACTAGAGCGTTTTAAACTTCCCGCTCTTTGTTTTATTCTAAATCTTCTCGGGGCATTGACATCCAAGTTTCTATATGATTTTTTACCAGTTTTAACTTTTATTTTTCTATGCGTTTTTGGTTTTTCTGTTAATATCTTGTCAAATTCTTCATACCAGACTGTTTGGAGCGGTTTTTTTGACGTGAGCTTTCTTCTACTGATTCTGCTGCCAACATGCTTATGTCTAATTTGTGAAGGCATGTGGGCTAAGAAACTGAATAGTTTCCTGTTTAAGAATAACAAAGCTTCCCGCACTTCTTGAGTTGTGTTCAAATAAACGTTCAGTTGGAATGATGTGACAGCATCTTTGAAGAGGCTTTCCAAGGTCACGTTCGCTTGCTTCGGGCTTTGACTGTACACCTCCAATGTTTTTATTAATTTCGTGGCCATTTCGCCATACTCGGGCTTATAAATGGCATTAAAGAATTGTATTATCATTCTCTCGCGTTTGCTAAACTCGTTCGTGTTCGTTTTCTCCAAAATATTTTGCAAACAATGTCTTAAATCGAAATGTTTCATTTCTTCGGCGATTTTAGCATTTAGTTTCGGCGTCTCGAAGTATTTAGCCAATTCGTTCTTTAACAAATTCGCTAACTTCATCAGATCGTGGTCTCCCAACTGCAGCAACGCGGAAATGCCACTTCTTAGTACGTCGTTGCAGTTGAGAGTGTTCTTCCGTCTGCCTCCTCCGTCGTGCTTCAATGACCTCCTCACGTGGCGGATTATTTCAATTAGTTTGTTTATTATTTCATAATCGGCTTCGTTGTTGTTGTCGTCTATCTTAATTACACTTTTAACCACATATTCGTCCTCCTTTTCGCTGTCAACTGGAATTCATGTTATATCTATATTGTAATACGGGCGCTAATTTGATTAAGTTATTGCAGCCAAACAACAAAATACATACCAACTAGAAAATACGCCAAAAATAACACCAATCTTATTCCATGCATAGTTTTATTACAAAAACACACATATAATAAAACAACGAAGTTATCGCAAATGTATTTTATTAGTTTTAAAAAAGATCATAAAATAACATTTATTTAAAATAAGCAAATAAAAAGATAACATGCGGTTGTTCTGCGCGTGGCTTTTGTTCTTACAATTGTTGGGTAAATACACATTACAGCTGCTGCACCTGATCTTAGAACTCGGAGATATTTGTGTGTCTTTGTGCTACTAATGGTGTTGATGATGACTCAGACAAGGGGCAATCTTGTGCCCTCTTTCGTGTCGTAGGCCTTTCAGAGGTCATGGCTGAATGCAAGGATGCCAACGGGGCCTCTTGTTCTATTCACGAATGAAAACTGTTCAATTAATTTTAATTCAATAGAATTCTCTCACGAGCGGGTGTTTCCATTATTTCAATTTTAATAATTTGACCTTTTTGGTGTAAGAGCGAGTTAATAATAATATAATACGTAATCACAAGGCAGTAAAGTCCCTTCTTGGTCAATCTGTTTCTTGGACATATTTTAGGTTATTTTCTGCTTTTTTTAACAACTCGGTGCAATCTTGTACAGTGATCAATGCTTGCTCTATCTCACTTGGTCATTATAACTCTTCAATCATTTGGAACTAACCCGTTTGCAAGAAACTTAAAAACATAAAAATTTCTTCAAGACAGTTGACACTCATAGTTAAAAAATTTAGCACGAGCATTGAGTTTAAACAGTGTCAATACTAAGAAATTATTTGCATTTAATTTCATATAATATATAGTCATCGTGATCGCAGTAAAATTACTATAACTCACACACGAATTCCACCTCCTCCGCAGTGCACGCGAAAGAGCCTGCAAAGAGCATCGAAGTGGAAGTGAAGGCAGAACTGGACAGCGACAGAGAAACCGCAAAACATTTGTCCAATTTCGAAAAACAATTAGTGAAAATACGGAACAATTTCAAAGGAGTCAAACGGAACAAGGCCAGAGGGGAGGAATTCAATATTAAACGGACGGGTATGCTTCCTTCCTCGCGTGGTGGCGCTGACATGGCACCAACTGCGATTATATATACCACAGTGACCATGGGCTCAGGGTGGTGCAGTAGTCTAAAATAATATGTAACTAGCAAACTATACCCGCGGTCTTATACCGGTTAATTATTTTTGTGTTGACTGACGACTGTCGAGTGTGAAC
Organism: Tineola bisselliella; assembly: GCA_028551675.1. Lineage (NCBI taxonomy): Eukaryota > Metazoa > Arthropoda > Insecta > Lepidoptera > Tineidae > Tineola > Tineola bisselliella. The sequence goes on along the minus strand of JAPWLS010001639.1, from coordinate 21,664 downwards.
TTTCTTACGGATATTAAGTATTGTAGTTAGTACCTAGATAATTAAGTTTTTTAGGTTTGTGCGCCCCACCGTGACAGTGACACATTTTAAATATACGAAACATAATTCTCTTTCTTTCTATCTTCACTAACTTATATCTCCCTTTCAACTTCCGTTCGCCTCGTCGCTCACTCCCCAAATCAAGTGTGCGTAAAAAAGTTTTACTTCGAAAACTTAATTTCAAATAAAGTTTTATTTCTTAAGGTATTAACAATTTGCCCATGGTCCTCGTCCATGTAGGACTTATCATTGTTCTGTGGCCAGTCCTCCATCAATACAAACACGAGTACCCTTAATGCGCAGAAAACGTCACAACATCACTTACTCCGAAGGAAGACGCAGGTCGTCCGTTCACCAACTTTCTGCTCAAGATCATGACCCACTTCATGTCGAAGAGTGCGAAGGAAGCCGAGACGTACGCGCATGTCTTCAAACGAACCCTCACTAATACGTAAGTGACACTAACTAGCGATGGCTGCAAAACACTCGAAATTTCATTTAGTTGTAATTTTCATGAATTTTGGGTGCTATATAATTGTTATTTTAAAAATTTGTCTTCAATTATCTCGAATCGTGTGATGTTGTCCTAACCTATAATTTAAATTTAATTTGGTTTGTAATAGTTAATCATCATCATCTCAGCCATAGGACGTCCACTGCTGGACATGGCCTTGTTGGTGGACGTTCTATGCTGCGTTTGCTGGTGCGAGGCTGTTAATCAAATTAAAAATGATTAGTTCTGTTTATATTATTGTGACGTTTGCTCCTTTCCAGGTTCATGGCCGACTGTGCGTTGTACATGCTGGGGAGCACATTCGTCGCGTTGATGACCAAGGTCTCTGAATACATCGCCACCGTGCCAGCCGAGTACTTGCGCGGTAATGTATTCGATGCACCTATTCTGCGCAATGCTCAACCAAATTGCGATCCAAAATGCACAGAGACATGTCTGCACGTAACAGTCGCCTCTACTATGGCGGCTTGAAGTTCGCGCCAAATGCATTTGTGAATTTCCTCACCCCTCCTCTCCCCGCGCGCTTCTCCTTACACCCTCTATTTATAACAATTATAAAAATCCTACATGGGAACGAGGAAGCGACGAGTCCTCGCTTGTCCTTTCTACATGACTTAAATTAAATGCATTTTGTGTTCATTATACCTATTTTCCTATATTCAAAAATACAGTCCACTTATACTCCTATAGTAATAATTGAACTACAGAGGGGTAACGCGTGGAACTTGTAAATTATTATCGTACATTTTAAGTACAAATAGAAAAATTAAGGACATTTGAATGACGTAAACTGCATGACTTTTGTTAACACCCAAAACTCAAACTGATCGCATGGATCTGAAGTCTCATCAGTGTCTCCACTCCACATCTTTAAATCAGACATCATTCCACAGAAAGAATAAGCTACGTCCATTCCTTCGTCGCGAGCAGAAACGAGAAGTTCCACAAAGACCTGAATGACCTGTTTGATGTTGTCGAAGAACAATACACGGGCGAGGACGTGAAGAAGTTCGCTGAAGTCCTCGAGGATTTGAACAATCCCACGAAGAGACGCGCGGACGTCATAAGAGATGCTGTCAATGCTTTGGTGACGCGGCCTTTGTTGAGGTACATGTCAGACATACCCACTTGATCACGACCTGACGAAATCAAATGCAAATGCTATAAAGTTCTTTCATAAATTAACCAAATTCCTATTGCAAATTATCAGATTGTTTAGTTTTTTAAATTGATGTCAAACACAAGAAATATTGTAGCGGTTAAACGGCGACGCTCGCAATGGCAGACCTTCGTGACTCGTCGGCTGTCTTCGGCTTAACTCGGCTAACACTCTTTCCCGCGCGAACGCCATATCCGCCAAATTACTTACGAATTATTAAATATCTTAGTTAAGATAAAATTACAAATTATCAATAAAGGTCAAAAAGCAGCTATTTCAATGTCAGAAAACTATCAAACAGATTGTGTTATATATAGTATGTCTGTTTTACCTAATTTTTATATATTTCAGACTATCGCCCTATGAACGCGACAAATTTGCCTTTTCGTTGTCGAATGTCATAAAAAATTCGGTGTTTTACGATGTGTTCGTGAAGAAGGATGCCAAGAGAGTCCTCGCGAGAAACGGCAACAGGAAGCATGAACAAGATGGCGGCGACGTCGGCGCTTTCACTAAATTGATTCAGAACGTTCTTCAATTGTTTAGTTAATTATATTTCCAATTTTACATATACGTCATCGTTGAAATTAATACTTTCGTTTTTCTTCTCGACTTCGACACGATAAAAATATAGTTATCTCTTTCTAATGATTGTTTCTTTCAGTCCAAAGTCCAATCTGTATCCATTTGAAGATTGTCATTTGTCTTATAAGGGTAGCGTTGCCAGGCATACGGATAAAGCCAGACATAGTTAGGGTTTCTGATTGCATGTTCAAAATAATACACTTGAATCATAGTCACTTCACAAGTCGAGTTAATAAAGTACTTAGACTGATTCGACATTTTATTTATATTTCATTAGAATTTAAGAAAATGTATGGTAAATAATCATAAAAGCTTGGTGTTTTTGTCGTCGTAATACTAAGACATGAAATCCTCAATAATGTAAGGTATAAGGCCTTTTTAACTAAATGTCCGACCAAGCTGGCTGGTCTGTCCTGCTATTAGGTTTGGCGACCAGGCAATCCTATATAAGGGCGTTCAGTTATAGTTTAGACCAGGGGTCGGCAGACCGCGGCTCTTGTCCATAGGATTATCTGGTTCTTTTTACAATACAATAGTATATAATAAAGTTCATGTTGCGGCTCTCTGAAGGCATGGGAAAATCTACAAACTTGATATTCGGCTCATCTGGTTGATATGTCTGCCGACCCCTGGTTTAGACGAATAAAATGATTACAAAAACTCGTATTTTGTGTACACAGGAACCCAAACTTGACAAATTACTGACGGATATTGTAGTCGGTGGTTGTGACACTATCCCGAGGCTCGGTTAAGAAGGAGTTTGTCAATATCTTTCATCAGTCTGTCACCATTCTTTTAGTAAATTGTTTTATATTAATGTTTAAATGTATATCCATAAAAGCGCAAATATACTTTTCATTGGGTTGTATTATTAAAAGTCATATTTGTTAAACACGACCGCCATCTTGGATTTTGAAGAAAACAAATGAGCTGCGGTCGCGTCCGGAACGGTCGTTGTATAAAAAAATAGATAAAGAAGATTCAATGTTTTAAATTATATGTGAAGCTTTCAACAATTGTTATAATTGACTATTAATAAGTGTAGATATTATCTATAATTTGACATCACAAAAAAACTGCTTTCAATTAGTGTAAATTTAAATTCCTTAACAGAGAGCGCCATCTAGTTAACGTGTCATTAAACATTAGTTTTACTATCTGATAATAGATGGCGGTACACTTTATTATTTTATATTTACATAAGAACATGCGTGACTCCGATCATCGATGTTCTTAACTCGAAAACGTGCGCCCTCTCACGGCTTGCGCTGACAACTTTATTAATAGGAAAATATTGTATTAAATGTGATTCTTTTACCCCATTTATTGAACTCCCATGAGATTAAAAAATAGCAAACAAAAATATATTTATCACACAGTTTATTTGCAATTACAACGAACTTAAAACTATTCTTCAAATTACAAACTAAGATCTTAACTGAGGTTGCCCAAATCGATGGGTCAGATGACTACAGTGTTATTTTTTTCTTACATATTTGTAAAATTACTTTTGGTACAAATAATTACGATACTATAACTAAGAAACGTAAATAATAAATAACATTGTATTATGTGTATTTTAAAACAAAAAATAAACAATATGAAATAAATGTAACAGAAACCACTTCTTTATATGCTTAATGCACAATCCATCCCCGACGTAATACGGAGTGTGGACATTGTGGTGGATGGGAGAAGCCCTTAACAATACTTTTAATAACCAATAACCAATATTACACTGGAACCTCGCATAACGAGCGACGTGGATAGGGGAATCCCCGAATCGTATGATAGAACTTTCCGTGCTATCGCTGGTTAGCTAAGATTGTTTCGCTTAACGAGTGACTCCGGACAAATTATACTCGTTATGCGAAGTTCCACTGTAATATGAATGTTATATTAGCAACCATTGGGTGCCAAAAATTGTCAGAAAAGCAGCTTCAAGCGCTTTCTATTCGTTTTAGGAACATTTCTCTCATCTGACTTTTTCTGAATTAGTCTGAATCTGAATTAGTTTAAAAACATACCCTACGGATAACAGTAACAGCAACGTTTTATTTGTGTAAAAATAGCCATGAGCATTTCTGTTTCTGGGAATGGTCTCTCTGTGGGTTTGATATAATAAGAAATCCCCGCGGAGAATGCATCTATTGTCGGCCATCTTGAATTGGCGAGCGGAAGTGCGCGCTCGTAACAAGTGGCAAAGATAACAATTTTTTTATTACAAGTATATTAATAAAAGGTACGCCTTTTGTAGTTTTTTTTTTGTTAACAGAATCTTGTTTTGTATGTTCACCTCCACTATGCCTCCATAATGTCCGTCTTCTGAGTTGATAGAACGAAATATTGAATTGGCAAATCAGATGAGAGGAACATTTAAACTTAGAAACTACAGGCGCCAAGCGTCAGTCGTGTGATCGACCCCGGGTGTTAGAATCGAAGGGCAGTGTCTTGCAGTGCGAGTGCGTGATTTGTGGGCGTCATAGACCAGTGTGCGCCGCGCCTGCATGCTGTCGCTGGTTTCTGTCAACGCACAAATAACTATGTCAATGTCACAAATAGACGAATAAGAGAATTGTATGGAGAATATATTTATTTTTGTTATGTAAATTAATGTGTTTATTTTTTTAAATATATAAATAGCAGAGGCGGCTCATCCTAAAGAGCGCTGGTGCAGTGCACTCCCACGAAAATTACAGAAGTTACATACTATCCTTACATTACATTCATTCTATTCTACTATGCCTATACAATAGTATATTATATTACCTATATCTACGCCGCTGTAATATAAGTTCTGGCTCAGGGTGGGGCAGCAGTCCAAAATAATATGTAACAAGCAAATACCCACACACACACACACACACCTATAGCATCTCTGTATCTGTATGCATAATTCTAATTAGATAATTAAGTTTTTTACGCCCATGCTGTTAGGTTAGCCAACTTAGCTTAATTTGTTATTGTCATGTGTGGGTTTGTTAACTGTATGTTGTGTATGTTTAAATGAATATCTAAATAATGTTTGACTCACCCCTGACCAAAGTGGCCAACTCCATCGCGCTGAGCCCAATCAACATTTCCATGTTACACGTGAATTTGTACACGAATCTGCGAAATGCCTTCAATAAGTGCATACGGTCGAAGCTGCATAAGCGAGAATTCAAGGAACCCATAGAGGTTTCTCACTTACGAAGCTTTGAGAGTTTCCTAAGAAATATTATTGTGAATATCCTCGCTTATAGAAGTCTAGAGGAAGAAACTTGGTACTTCAGGTATTTGGTTTTAAAATGACAGAACCTGACCATTATTCTCGCTTATAGAGGTTCGACTGTATATTTCTACCTACCTACAAAATTACATTAAGACAAAATATTATAAAAAGAACTTCTGCTGTTACAAAATGAATGAAATTTTAATTATAGGTTAGGACAGACAAGACATCACACGGCTCGAGATTATTGTAAAACACTTAGTTTTAAATATTAATTATTAATGTGTATGTCGTAGTTATGGAAATGAAAGTCCTTCTTGAGTGTGATCATATATCGAGCTTGCTAACGACAGGGGGTAGTCACATACTATTATACAACTCATAAAAAATATTTATATAACTACCCTCTAATCATAACACATATAATATACAGGCAGTCCTCGTACTTACGGCATGTTAGGATCTCGAAATAAGACATATTTTTTCATATGTTTACATACAAAACCCAAGGGTTAGGTTCAAAGACGCAATAACTCCTTGATCCAATAGTTGCAACGAAGTCGTAACAAGTGAATTCTCCTATGTCGGAAATCGAAACAATTGACGTATACTTGAGGAATAGTGTCAAAAATTGTTCTACGTAAGTCGAGGACTGCGTGTAGTTAGTTTTAATGGCAATGATGAACGCCATAGTCATAGTCATAGTCACCTTTGATTGCGCACTTTGCAGATCATGTTCCCCTCGTAGTAGTACCTGAGAGAGCGCGACAGCTTCTCGTAGGTCATGGCCGGCTTGTTCTTGCGGATGCCCCACAGGCGAGCCACCTTATCCGGCTCCAGGAACTTGAACTCCCCATGGGGACCTAAATGCCACTAAATCTAAATTTGCCTCTTTAAGGATTATTTGTGGCTCTCCATAAATCTCTAAATATACCAGAGTTCCCTTTTCATTTTTGTATATAAAAAATATTATAGTTCCGTATGTGTTTCAAATTGTATTTACAACAAATATGAAAGATTAAGTGCAACGTTTTTCTAATACCTTTTAAATACGTATTTAATTGCTGCTCGCGAAAAATTTCAAATTTGGAAAAATGGTTAGAACTATCAAGAAATTGACCAATCACAGCCTGTACAATATAATCTTTAAACAATGTAAATAAAGCTAGTACCCAAGTATATAAGCACACCAACATACACACAATCATCTCAATCACAATAGATTGTCATTTATATTATAACTAGCTATTACCCGCGGCTTCGCTCACTTTTAAGTCATTAAATAAGTATCAGAGATCATTTCAATAGAAATGAATCAATATGATTCCAAACAGCTGAAACTATAGTCAATTGGAAACTATAGTAAAAATTTAAAAAATACATAAAAATAAAAAGTATCCTATGTTACTTCTAGTAAGTACCTCCAAAAGTATGTGTACAAAGTTCCATGATGATCGGTTAAGTAGTTGTTGCGTGAAAACGTAACAAACAAACTCATATTCACATTTATAATATTAGTAGGGATAAGCCTTTTTAGGCTCTTAATAGGCTCCTAGTACAAGAAGGTCCTTTTCTTATAAAGCCTATGTTCATCTGTTTTGACAAGACATTCAGAAACGACGCTCAAGTTATGACAGAATAAACGTCGTCTCTGAGTATGGCAATGACGCACCATGCCAGCATATGCTCCCGGAGTAGTGCGCGTCGCTGAGCAGGTCCAGCAGGAACTGCCACAGGAGGATGTTGCCGCGCTGACTGGACATGTAGCCGATCTCCTCCAGCGTCAGCACCGGCTCCGGCTGAAGGCAACAAACAGCACTATGATTGTATTACTTGTAGATATAAGTTCCATAGAAAAGTACTGTAATGGCGGCCAGTGACGTAGCCACCAGAGGGCTAGGAACTAGTGAAATATTACATTAAAATTACTTTTATTTTTTGCTATTGTATTTCTTTATTGATTAAAAATATGAACCTGTATATAGCATTTAATTGTTTTCCTTCCACGAGCCTAATACATAACATAGGAAGGCAACTCTGAAATTCCTGTAAAATGACTTCGAGAGCTGATGTCACGTGAACAAAATATAAAAATGCATAACATACGCGTCTCAGCTTTGTGATGTTCGGCTCCGTAGGAGTTGCGGCGTCAGATGACTGCGGTGTCTGGTGACTGCCAGCCTTCTGATTGAAAAAAAAACAAATGTGTGAGTTTACATTGCAATATATGCCGGGAGTTAAATCGAGGATAAATAATTTATTAACAAACAGTACTGTCTTAACTCTAGTAGTTTTGTCGACGAAGTGAACAAACATGCTTTTCCCTACTAATCTTATATACCAGCCATTCTCAAAGTGTGTTCCGCGATGTGTGAACCCTAGGGCTAAAATACTGAAAAAAATACCTACCAAAGGGAGATTATAAGGTTACATCTAAATATTACATTGCAATATGATTATTCATAAATGCATATAAATCAGTTTTTTATAATTATATTAAGGCTTTTTCCTTCGCCAAAAAAGTTTGAGAACCGCTGATATATATGTTTTATCTTACATTACACCATTTTCATTAAAATTCTATGTCTTATGCTTATATAACTCGGGTGATTATGTTGAAAGCTTGGAGGTGAGAAGTAGTATTCCAGCGGCTTTTGTTTGACATTAGATTTATAGTATACACTTTTATTACTGTACTGTACTGTACATTTTTATTATGTATTTTGTCCATGGCTCAAGTTAGGTGAGACACCTTTCATGTCTTGTATATTGAAAACAATTGAAGTTTATTTGCCTACCTACAAAATTACATTAGGACTACCTACATATTATACAAACTAAATGAAATTTTAATTGAAATATGATTAAAAGAATAGGACGGGATGCTCTTGCTGTTAGATGACATCCCTTACTAATATAAATGTGAATGTGAGTTTGTTTGTTACGTTTTCACGCAACAACTACTTAACCGATCATCATGAAACTTGTACACATATTTTTGGAGGTACTACAAGTAACATAGGATACTTTTTATTTTAAAAAAATATATATATTTTTTACTATAGTTTCCAATTGACTATAGTTTCAGCTGTTTGGAATTTTTCTATATTTATTTTTATTTCCGTCTGTCATTTTTATATATGCTGTATAAAACTATTTGAATTTTTGAGATTAGATGCCACTTTATTACAGAAGTGTGATAGGTAACATCTAGATTTACCAGAGCAGTCAAAATGACTGGTCTTGCAAGATCAAATTAAAATTCCTACTGCATAATTTATAACAGAAGAATAAGTTTTATGAATTTTATACTATTTTATATATATTTGTAACAAATATATACTTTTTTGGTTTTGGTAGAAATAGGTATATTGAAGCTGGTAAATCTAGTGTTAAACTTCATAGTACTTTATATCTTCAGACGTAGTCGCGGGCAACAGCTAGTTTCTAATAAAATTACATAGTTTAGATCTTACATAATAATAAAAAAATACAAGAATCAATAGATTTAAGCAAGAAAAAAGTTTGATGTGAAAATATTACGTCGGGGTCTGTTATATTAATATTTAGAAAAAGCACAAAATCGTGTAATAGATTTGTTACAAAGCAAACAATCGCACAAACTCTTTGTTGCCATCACGTAGGTCTTAATTGGCCAATACTTTATTCACTATACCCTGTCAACCTTGAAACATACTTACATTTACAAGTGCCCCCGTCCTTCCGTTAGCTCCTATCACCAGATTTCAACAACAACAAAAAAAACACCACAGACTGTGATACTACTTAACAAAAAACCGACAGATTGCAAACTATATTACTCTTAAATATATTAGACTGTGTGTTGTACCTGTTGAAGCATAGAAAAAAGCACAAGCGAAACCCAAAAATGCAGTTCCGAGAATACACCCCCATTGTGGAATGCGGCACGTCAAAGACCTGTGCGCTGCTTTTCGAGAAAAAACATCGAAAAAAAGCTGCAACTCAGCTGATCGCTCGTCGCCTCCGTCCTTCTACTATGATATACTTTCGGATAACGATACATTCTACAGTCACAACTTTATTAATTTAAACTAGAATCGACTCTCGTTAATTCGAAACTCGAGGGACTTAAAATACTACGAATTATCGAATGTTTGAAATATCAAATGGTTCGAAATTTTTGAGAGAAAATAAATAAAACTTCACTATTATTCATTATTAAGTATTGATCAATTACATCTTACTCTTCCTTACATCTATTTGGTTCTTGTTTTTTATTTTTATGTATTTTTGTAATTTTATTACAAGTGTAGTATCTATCCCTTTATCACCTCGAGCATCCCGTCCTATACTATAATTAAAATTTCATTTAGTTTATATAATAGTAGTCCTTTTTATAATATGTAGTTTTAATGTAATTTTGTAGGTAGGTGAAAAAATAAATAAAAATTATTATTTATTAACTGCTATTCTTTAACAATGTGAATTAATTAATCTTTCGAAAGACCTCTGTTATACTGGTTTGCTTCAAAGCACATTGCTGCTGCTCAGACGGCTCAATAACTTTATTAAGAGACTAGCTTTCACCCGCGGCTTCGCTCGCATTTAAACCATTAAATAAGTATCAGAGATTATTTCAATAGACATGAATCAATATTGAATCAAATGAAACTATAGTAAATAATTTTTTTTTAAATAAAAATTTAACCTCCAAAAATATGTGTACAAAGTTTCATGATGATCGGTTGAGTAGTTGTAACAAACAAACTCACATTCACATTTATAATATTAGTAGGGATTTACAATCTTTCTGTCTCTTTCTCTCTGCAGCTTTGAATTGTCGAGTGTCTGATGCCGATGAGTTCGAATTAACGCGTCGTTTTGTTACATAGCAATGTTTTTTTCATTGGAATTACCAATTACGACATTTATTGTATTTTGGCTTGTTGTAGGAAAAAGCATCTGTCAGTAGCGAATATTCTATGTTCTAAATGATAAGCAATAAGCAAGAAATATCATATTTTGTTTTAACGGTCTACATGAAAATGTCACGGATCTTGATTTATTCCACTTGAAGCCAAAGAACCTCAAGTCTATTTCGCACTTGGCTTTCCTATAACACTCTATGTTCGAGCAGCAGACTGGCATTCGTATTTAATCATAATGTATATAGTTTTCTTCAGATGTCTAACACAACTATTAGGTTACCAAACTTAGCTTTATTTCTCTGTCTAGTGTAGTTGTTACTTTCATGTTATGGTTTGTTAACTGTTTGTTTGTGTGTGTATAAATAAATAAAATAAAATACGACTACAGTGTAACCTCGCATAACGAGCACAATAATAGCTCGCTTAACGAGTGACGTGGATATCTCCGTGATATTACTATATCAGTGTGTTTAGAACTCTGCGTTGGGTAATTAATATTGTTTCGCTTAACGAGTAAGATTCCGGACAAATTATGCTCTCGTTATGCGAGGTCCGATTATAACGCGATTTAAAAAAATCTATCAGTATGTTATATTATAGTCCATTTATTATATAATTATATGGAATTATATTAATTATAAGAAACAGTCACAAGCAATGACCAATCGTAAACCATTTTAAAAAAAATATTTATTTACTTTTAGTAATTCGGCTCCAATAGACAGCTTTTACTCGTCAATACAAATACAAATATAAATGAAATAAATTATCACAAACAATTTGATTTAGCTGCTGTATACTGGCATTGTCCACTTACATACTAATGTCATAATTCAAAAACAATCTTTACTTTACCATAAAAAAATATTATTGATAAAAATTAACCCTAAATTTAAAAAAGCCGAAGCAATTTGATTTGTATGCAAAAAAAAACTAGTATTTTTAATCAAAATCCGTTACTTTGGTACAAGAAGAGAAAAAAGTACCCGAGCGATCCCGAGCACAGCCGTCTCGTGGTACGGGAACGCGTCCGACCTGTTCTCCGGATCAGCTGATTGCCGCCAAAAAGCAGAACCAGCTCCCATACAATTGAGAAGCCCATTGTTGCTATTATTTGTCCAAATTTTATGTTTTTGGATCGGCACAATGCTGCTCTCACGCTGGACCAGCTGATCCGCAGACGCGTCTCCTGCTTCCATAACCGGTAGTCGTCAAGCATACACAATAATGAATTCCTTTAATTGCTTACCCCCGCCTCGCTCGCATTTAAGTCATTAAGTATCAGAGATCATTTCAATAGAAATGAATCAATATGATCTAACCTCAAAAATTCAAATAGTTTTATGCTACATATATAAAAATGACAGACGAAAATAAATATAAATATAGAAACATTCCAAACAGCTGTAACTATAGTCAACTGGAAATTATAGTAAAAATATATAATTTTTTTTGTAATAAAAAGTATCCTATGTTACTTGTAGTACCTCCAAAAATATGTGTACAAAGTTTCATCACATTTATAATATTAGTAGGGATTAATTATATGAAATTATTGTATATTGTATTCAAATAATTACGTATTATTTAAAATATTACTAATTAATATGTAAATTGATAAAATAAGTAATTGTATTGGGTTTTGTTCGCGCCGCCACGCCCGCCATCTTGGTCGCATTATCGCGTCAGCTGATTTTGGCGGGAACCATCGCCCACCAACACGACGAGCAGAACTTGTTATTATTAGTTTTTATGTCACTTTTTTCTATCTTAAACCACAATTTATAATTCGTTCATTATCAAATACGATCTCGAACACTAGAAAAATGGAACCGGTCATTTGACTAGGAACAACTTTGATTTATGACATTAATTTTTATTGTTTTAGTCATTTGACCTATCTATAGATACAATTATAGCAATCGTATTGGTTGAAATCTCCTCAGCGTAAATTGACAGATTATTTTTTCTATATTCTTGTTAGTGAACTTATTCAAAATTCCAATTACCATATAATTACGATGTAGAGGTTAGACAACCTACTAAAATTCAATATGGCACATGTCGTAAAATTGACATTTTAAAACTAAAAACCTTTGTTGATATAGCCCCTAGCTACCTACCATTGAATAAAAGGGCACAGGGTTTATGTCTGAGAAAAACCTGTCAGACGCAAACATATTTTATAAATGACTAGCTTTTACCCGCGGCTTCACTCGCATTTAAATCACTAAATAAGTATTTCAATAGAAATGAACCAATATGATCTAACCTCAAAAATTCAAATAGTTTTATACTGCATATATAAAAATGACAGACAAAAATATAAATAGAAAAATTCCAAACAGGCGAAACTATAGTCAATTTTTTAAAATAAAAAGTATCCTATGTTACTTCTAGTACCTCCAAATATATGTGTACAAAGTTCCATGATGATCGGTTGAGTAATTGTTGCGTAAAAACGTAACAAACAAACTCATATTCACATTTATAATATTAGTAGGGATAGGGATTATATCATAAGAAATACATTAAAAGAAATAATTACCAGATCAGTTGCATTCGCCGCCATGAAGTTGAGTCCCGATGGAAGAAGACTGGGCTTTCTACAATAAAATTCTGATAACATATTTGAAACTTGAATAAAAAGCGAATATTGAATTATAAATCTTTTCACTGACAAACACGAGTTCAACTTAGCAACAAATCTTTTTACGCAATAATAACGTTTATCACAAACGACATAAAGTTGTATATCGAGCACGGCCGTGTGAAGCGCGACGCGTCCGCCACCGCGCGCCAATGCAACGGTATTGTAACGGGCGGACATTTCGCGCGTTTTTGCTGCAGTGATAACACAATCAAAAACATAAATTACCCATTTCTTATTTACATACATCCATAAATCATAAATTGGTATAATAATAGATTTATTCATAATTGTATGTTTAATATATTGTTTTCAAATTTAAACCTAAAAGAGGGAAACAGATAACAATAATAATAATAACTTTACCTAAAAAGTTTTGTATTTACAAAAGGCATTACTAATGAATTCCATATTAGGACAAGCCTGTCTTGAGGAACAGTGTAACAATTTGCGCATAAAAGAGAAGGCAGAAGGGGAAGAGGCAGGGGTATAGTAAATATGTACATTGTACATGTAAGTTTAAACCAGAAATATAATTATATAGAGTGGTAAGTAAGTGGTTACTTCTGTATGTGAAGACTTTGAAGAAGAAGAAGAGTATGAAGATGATTATTTTCCAAATCTATAGTATTTTTGTTGTAAAGTAATTTAGTCTCATGAGGTCATCGCTCTCAGTTATCCCTATGGGTTAATCATTTTAGTGTGTTAGTTGTACATAAATACATATGTGTAGTGTACTCGTTGGAACTTCCTGTCAGGTCAGTTTAAACAAATGAAAGCCGCCATTTTGTTGTTTGTTTTAGAATGGATGTTATTTCTAATATTAAATGGCTAGTTACAAAGCAAACTGCGTGAAAGCATTTCAATGGTTTGAAATCGTATTTTTTTGTCTGTTTGGCATAGGACATAGGCCAAATGCGCGTGGGTAAAAATATTAGTTTTATCTATTGCCTAGGATATGACTTATGTCGTAATCCGATGACATAATTGGGGTTTTTAATAACTTACCAGATAATGTATTTAAAACTATTCATTTATAAGAAAGACATCAGAGGTAGTTCGCTTGCATTTTTTTTCATACACAATAACAGGAAGTTATCATTTGGCTATTAGTAGTAATGCATTCATTTGACCGTTGCAATTTTGGTAGGTAGACCGCGATGAGTGGAAACCTTTCCAAGTGATAAGCCGCAGTCTTTCAAATAACTTAATACAACGCATTCATTGTCCCTTTTTCCCTGTTTGTTATTCTTTTTAGTCTGATTGCCTTCACAAAGGGGTCGTCATTTTGTTTGAATTAGAGAATAGTGTATTATTATTATTATTATTTACATAAAAACCAATGCATATATACAACACTAGGTCTTTCATGTACATTTGTGACAGAAATAACACCACAAGTAAATATTAAGTAAATAAGTATTAAAACTTGTTAAAACTACCTTCAGAGTCTCGAGGATGTTTAAAAATCAAGTTTTTGATAAAAGATACATTTTATTTAATGAAATTCTTAGAATTATAAAAATTACCAGGAATTTATGGAAAATTATAATTATTTATCACTTTTTTTTTATAGAAAATCCCAAATACACAAATAAATGCTAATACTAATATATATATTTTTTAATTAAAATTAGAAAAATTGTCAAATTAGACCAGATATTAAATATAAAAGCCATACGTCACACTTCAAGTGGAACACCTCGCGAGGTAGGAAACATTAAGCACGAAGGTTATCAATATTATTTGTAATATGATAAACCGATGACAAAGACTGATAAAGCAGCAACGGACACTTCCATACATACATAGGTGCTACATGTCACTACATTTTTATGAATGGACGCGCGAATAAGCTTAAGAAATCAATCAAGAGAGACTTATAAATAAATAAATAAAATCATTCTTTATTCAAATACCAAAACTTTGAATAACAATCCATTTGGTTCAATTGAACTTCCTCTATAATCGATTACTGATCTCTTAACGGATTTGTTTTATTAATCTCTTTATTTAATAATCTATTATTATTATTATTTCGTGCTCTAACATGACCAATAATAATAATAATCTTTATTTCATCTCTATCCACAGAACTAATCCTAGGACTGCATTTCTGTAGATAGTGCTCTTCAGTACATTAATACCAAAATGTTTTCATAAAAAAAGTAACAAATGTGCGTGTGTTTGTGTGTGTGCGTGGAGAAATATAATCTTTTACATAAAAGAAGTCAATCTCATGGTTCTTTTGGTTCAAAGTTTAATTCCACTAAAAATAGTCCTCATATGTTCTTTCCATTCCTTCAATAATTGATTTGTTTTGCTCAATAAAGATGATATGTCTATTTAGTAGTTGATGTTTGTAAAGTGTGATATGAAATTAGAATAGTTTATTAGCATAAGCACTAAAGGCGTGCGCTCGCTCATCTACAATGGCTTCGAAGACCACAAGAAACTCGTCAATTACAGCCTGTATATACCTATTAAATACCTAGCTACCATATACAACATTAAATTCAATTAATTGTGATAATTGGGCAAATAGCATTTCTGAGGCAGCATGGTGGTGGCAGAGTGCAGAGTGCCGCAAAGGAAGCGAACGTCTCTTTTGGCCAACATATGATTTTGAAGTATTTCCCAGGAATCAGTTTGACGGTTAAAACTCACATGCAAACGAATCTCTTCCTTATACGTCAAACATTAGAGTCAACAATTCTCTAATAGTGCTTGTGATTTATCTTTAAACAGGATTTCGTTCCCATATGTTCTGACATTCCTTTGAAATTAAATCAAATAAATTTATGTTTTACACCAATAGGAATAAAGTTTCAATTGAATTGAAATAAGTTTTGTATAGATTTAACGCGGTAGTGGGGATGAGTCAATCGACCTGCGCGGGCGCAGTTTTAGTGTGGTCAGGTATAATGTTTCTTTCAAATTTTTACCATGAAGGCCTTAATGGTCAAGTTACATTTTTTTTTCTCGGATCATAAAAAAATGTAGGTAGAAAATGTATTGATATTATTGTTCTATTCTATTATGTACAATAAATAGTAATTTTTCCATATTATATGACCTTTAACAGATGATTCTTAATGTAACTACATATTGTGAGTTGCTTCACTCGATTCCTACGATTAATTAACTGTCTTAATTATACCCATACAGTGACATATTTCGGAATCAGCTTGCTGGGAATCTAATCTTGACATTGCCCATGTAGCCTTAAAATAACGCTGAATATGATCTTACGCCAAACAGCTATGAAAAAGCTAAGATCTACATTTTGTATAATTTTGTAAGATACAGGGAAAGGAGAACATAATATACATTTGTTAATTAATATTTATATATATTAATAATAATACTGTATATAACATATGATATTAATATATAATTTCAAAAAAGTTAAATTTTGTAAATTATATGATTTTTTTAAAATTTAATAACAATAAAACTTAAATATAAAATTAATAACCTTAAAATAGGGAAATTTCCTTACCCTAGCAACATTATGCAGGGGATGGTGGCAGGACTTGTAGCCGACCAAAGGAGCTCGTCGACGTTTTACCAGTTGTGTTTGAAACGCCGTGTCGTACGCGCGCTTCGCGGCGGACCGACCAAATATCTAGAGAGAGATATAAAAAGACTGAATTTAATTAAAATATGAAATAATTGTGTTTATTATAGTTTTTATGTGTTAATTTTGAGAGACTAACCCTAAAATGTGGGACGAGGGCAGCAGTCAGTGCGAGAGCAACTGCCAATGTTCGAGGTAACCTAACTTTATTTAAACCGCTTATTATCCGTATTAAATTTCTTTAAATTATAAAATATGCACTGAAATATTAATGTTTATTTATTCCTAAATAAATACCAAGGCTGCTTTATGGGTTTTATTACAACCGTGAGTAGGAATTTGCAGAAATGACAATTAATTGGGCGGGATTTTTTTGTATACCTCATTTTTATTTACATTTATTAATTACGTGTTGGTGTGCTTAGTTTTATCTTAATTATAAACATATGTTTCGTGTTATTGTAACATATCGGTGTCATATTTTAGCTTCATTCACTATCTACCAATTTATCGTGTTTTGACCTAATTCCACTCAATGCTTCATTCAGTATTAATTTTATCTTGAAAAGATTATTTTTTATTAAAATTAATGTTTATTATTATTTAGTAATGTTACTGCATTTAACGTGTTGAGCGTAGATATGTCAAGAAAAGACACCAGCCGTGGAGATCGCCGCTAATTCCCGCCTGTTTGTCTCTTCCCTCTCGCTCGTCGCGTAAAGCAGCGCGTGTTAGAGCGGGATAGCTATATAAACAAAAATGTTAGAACGCGCGCGCTTCAACATTGACGTATATATGAAAGTTGCAGATAACCCATGTTTTTTGAAGGAACGTCGTATTTATATAAAACCATTTGTTGAAGTTATTTCCGTGTTTTTGCGGTTTATGTGGCTTACTAAGGCTACCCAATGTGGTCGCGGTATTTAATATATCCCTACTAATATTATAAATGTGAATGTGAGTTTGTTTGTTACGTTTTCACGCAACAACTACTTAACCGATCATCATGAAACTTTGTACACATATTTTTGGAGGTACTAGAAGTAACATAGGATACTTTTTATTAAAAAATATAAAAAAAATTTAGTATAGTTTTAGCTGTTTGGAATTTTTCTATATTTATTTTTATTTCCGTGTGATAGGCATTGTCTGTTGACTGAAATATGAAACATCATTAAACTTCATAGTACTTTATATCTTCATTATTACCCAGATGTAGTCGCGGGCAACAGCTAGTTTTTAATAAATTTTATTGTATGGAATTATTTGCATGCCATATACATTACTAGCTGTCCGGTGCGTGCTTCGCTACGTATAAAGTGAAATATTAAAAAATAATGGAACATCAAATTCATGCATCAAACAGCATGAATGACATAAAAAGTTTCAATTACTGTCAACACTGAAAATAGTTTCAATTTGACAGCACAATCCGCCATTTATTGAATGAATTTGTTACAAAAAATGTGATAAATGAAGAACCGCTCTACCGATTTTGTGCAAACTTCACATAAACCATCTACTAAATAGTCCGAACAAAGCCTAAACATTTGGTTTGGATAGGTGAGGTGGAGTGGTTGAGTTATAAAATTACAACGAAAAGTGCCATTGATTTTTTTTATATATATAGATGTAAAACATGTGATACTGCTAACATTATTTTAAGACCTATGTTATTAACCATAGTTATGGCAAATAAATGAATTTGAATATTATTTTTAAAAACGGTATTTTTTTAACGCACTTTTATTAGCTTGGGTTGTATGTATGTATGTATGTATGTAACGGAATCTTTGAGCATAATTTTCACCAATTTCCAGAATTCTGATTAATTTGAATCTTTGCATACGTATTAAGGATCGATGACAATGCAATAATTTAATAACAGTTTCCCATTATCCTTATTAGGACCGCCAGGATTTATAAATTCTTTTATAGATTCTGTGTAGTGGAGTAAAAGAGATAAAGCTAGCGCGCGTGTTTTTTTAGTTTTTTAAACTATTTAATGTTATTGTGTTTCATCTTTGTATAATATAAAGACGTTAATCTGATATTTTCTCGTTTACTACATATTATTCCGTAAACCTATTAAACTTGAAGAAATTTCACTCTCAATGGAATGAAAAGGAAGGTATTTTTTTGTTTGAATAAAATTATTTTTATTACCTGTTTTTTTATTGTCTATATCTGGGTAGATGTACAATGGCCTGTCTTTGAGATGCCTCTGTTACTTTATAGCAGTTAATAGTAGCTCATGTTTGATTGTAACACTCGAGTTGTAGAATGAACTGTCTTTGAGATGCCTCTGTTACTTTATAGCAGTTTTGATATCCTACAATAGTGATGTTACACATTTGAAGTTATTATATCGATAATATTGATTTGATTAATATTTTTATTGGAAAATATTGACAATAGTGTAATTGTTTCTGTAAAGGGAATTTGTTAATTTTTATATAAAGAATACTTTGAATGCGAAATTAGAGCTTGATGTTTTTTGATAATTTCATTTATATTTGGTCGTAAAAATGACAATGCTACTCTCATATCTTCTTCTACATTTAACAATCTTAATCTTTTTTCAGTTTTAGTGTTGGTTAATGCTGAAAATCCGAATTCACACAAGATGTAATATATCTAAAATTTGGCGCCAAACTTTTAGAATTAAATATTTAGCTAAATCGTTTGGAATAAATAAATTTCGGATATACCTCCAGGTCAAATGACCGGAATTTATATTTGCTTCTTGCAACAAGTTCAATGTCAAGTTGTAATGTTATTGTATCTCTATTCTCTTGATCAGTTCAAGAAAATCATAAAAAGCAAACTTATTCAAAAATCATATTACACGTTAGATGAATATCTTACTGATAAAAAAGCTTGGACATAACCAATGTCATTTTATGTTTACCCTTAGGTATACAATAGGATGACAATGCCCCTATACAGCAGCTATTCTTCTACATTATAGTAGATTTATTATATATTATTATGACATTAGTATGTAAGTGGACAATGCCAGTATACAGCAGCTAAATCGAATTGTTTGTGATAATTTATGTCATATATATTTGTATTTGTATTGATAATTACTAAAAGTAAATAAATTAATAGTATTGGTGCTTATTGCAAGTAAAAGCGTATTCGTAACGTCTGGCAACCGTCCGTCACGGGCAGCGGGCAGCCACCGCGCCGTGAACCGCCTGCGCCCTCAACGGACACGAACCCGCGACCTTTATGCATCTATTAGCAATTACCCACAAGCAGTATTTAGCTGTCCTGACACGCTGTTAGGACGAGGACAGCACAAACACCCAGGACTAGGACAATCCCTCACTAATATTATAAATGTGAATGTGAGTTTGTTTGTTACGTTTTCACGCAACAACTACTTAACCGATCATCATGAAACTTTGTACACATATTTTTGGAGGTACTACAAGTAACATAGGATACTTTTTATTTCAAAAAAACTATATATTTTTTACTATAGTTTCCAATTGACTATAGTTAGTATGATCTCTGATACTTATTTAATGACTTAAATGCGAGCGAGGCCGCGGGTAAAAGCTAGTAATCTATAAAATAAATTTCCTAATAAATGTTTTATCATCACCATATTTCTATTTGGACGTCTTTCATGCTCTTATTTGAAAAAGACTTCACCTGGTCATTACGTGAGTACGTACATAGATCATTGCTAGGATGAAGAAAAGTGCGAATTTGTGCAACGGGGAAGTGCCGACGCACGCGCACCGTTACGCGATCGATACTCAACCCCCGCGAGTTCATTCACCCGCAGGACAGATGTGCCCCACCCTTTGCTCCATACACCCTCGTGTACTCAGGAGTCCGGGACAACTGTTGTGTTACATATTACGTTATAATTAATATTCAAGTAAAGTGAGTCTTGTTTTTTATTATTGATTTCCTATAACACTCTATGTTCGAGCAGCAGACTGGCATTCGTATTTAATCATAATGTATATAGTTTTCTTCAGATGTCTAACACAACTATTAGGTTACCAAACTTAGCTTTATTTCTCTAGTCTAGTGTAGTTGTTACTTTCATGTTATGGTTTGTTAACTGTTTGTTTGTGTGTGTGTCTAAATAAATAAATTAGTTTTTATAATTTTCCCGAGCACTCGAATGTTATGTTATATCAATTCGCGCGTCTGGCGTTCTTTTGTTTTTTGTCCCAAATTCAAGATGGCCGCCGTGTTTAGCAAAAAACAATCAAATACGCAACTTTTAAATAACACAAAAACAGAAAAGTATATTTACGACGTTAGTAATGGGTGTATATAATTATTTTGATGATAATATATATTATATGTTCACATATGTATATGTATATGTGAAGGCCTTCTCTACAAATAGAAAACTGACACTGAGAGCTGTGGGCTTATCACGAATTTAGTCTGGCTTTCGAATCGAGCTGTCACAAGTAAAACGGATCCGTTAGCAATCGGGATCATGAATTTTTACTAACGACTAACGAGCACCAGCAATCTATCAAATGAACGAAAGTATCTAAAATATTGTAGTTCCAAATCCGCACACGGTGGCGCTGCTCAAATTTCCATACAAATCGCTTGAAGCGAATTCGGTTCGAAAGCCAGACTAAAATTCGTGATAAGCCCACAGCTCTTCATTGCAGAAAATGGAACTATATTTCACTATTACATTCTGCGAGTTGGAACTCTTCCTAGTGTTTAATAACATTGAAATATATTATTTTTAAATGTCTATTATCTAACTGTGGAATTAATTTATTTATTTTTCGTTCCTCAAATAAAAATGTTCATTTTTATTAGTTTTTTTTTTGGGTTAGAAATAGGGGTGGGTTCTAGTAAGGGATGCATCCCCTACCTGTCTAAGGTTTCACATAATAATGTCAGTGTTTTTAGATGTTTTTGCAGACTTTAATTCACTAAGTAGGTATTTTTTTAACATGCTTTTATTATCTTGGGTTGTATGTATGTATGTAACGGAATCTTTGAGCATAATTT
>JAPWLS010002251.1:0-90860 GCA_028551675.1 Tineola bisselliella | reverse complement strand
TATCCATACATAGATACAATCTATATAGCATCGCATACACTCTATATAACGAAATGAAATGAAATGAAATGAACGTGACTTCGGAAAGGCGTATGGCGAGAAGAATATCACAAGAAACTCGTCAATCATAACCTGTACATAAAGTAATAATAATAAAAAAAAACTGAATTTTAATTCAGAAAAAAAAGTGAATAACAATTTATAAATCATATTATCATTATTAGCGACAACAATACGTCGTTTATAAGTACTTTTACAACAGTACTTTATAAGTTGTAGAAATTAATAAGAACTGCAGCTGTGCACGTTCTTTATACTTTATTAGTAAATACATATGTGTTATAACAGTAAAATAAAATCAATTTTTCTTCTTTCCATTTAATGACAACTCTCCCTTAAGTGTCGCTATATAGAATGTATTTGTAATTGATAAAAATTCAAATGAAAACATCGAATGTGTTTCTACCTTGCCATGGTATTTAAATTTGGAACTGAAAATACCCGGAACTAATCATTAAAATCGAATCAAATAATTACTACAAAAAATCTTATTCCTAAGTTACCATTGAAGAGGAAAATTTCGCGAACAGAAGAAAAAAAAATTAAAAAAAAAGATCAACAAAGGACCCCTGCATTCCAGCCTAATCTGTCGGGATTCCTGACCCAACAAAAAAGTGGACCAGGTAACTTTTTGGTAGCAATATGACGTAATCGCTTCTTGGAATTTAACTGAACGATTTTATGTTATTTTGTTCCCACAACGCACAAGGTGGATTTTCAACAGAACACAGGTAAACAAAATATATAGTAACCCACTGTAACAAGTGCATTCACCTGACCTACCTGCTTAGTAGTAGCTCTGGCACAACGATGAGTTAGCATAGAGGAGATGGTTACGTGCAAAAAATAGACTTTTCGACAAAAACCAGTGTCATAACATATTAAAAAGTAAACTGTCATCTGTCAGTTGTCATCAGTCAGTTCAATGCAATTTGCATTCGTGTATTATTTAACATCCAATTATAATAAATATTATGCATAAAAATTTGTAATTTTATTACAAGTGTAGTATCTATCCCTTTATCACCTTGAACATGCCGTCCTATCCTATAGTTAAAATTTAATTTAGTTTGTATAATAGTACCTACTTCTTTTTATAATATACTAGCTTTTACCCACGGTTTCGCTCGCATTTGAGTCATTAAATAAGTATCAGAGATCATTTCAATAGAAATTAATCAATATGATTCCAAACAGCTGAAACTATAGTCAGTTGGAAACTATAGTAAAAAATAAATATTTTTTTTTTATAAAAAGTATCTCATGTTACTTCTAGTACCTTCAAAAATATGTGTACAAAGTTTCATGATGATCGGTTAAGTAGCTGTTGCGTGAAAACGTAACAAACAAACTCACATTCACATTTATAATATTAGTACGGATAGTCATAATGTAATTTTGTAGGTAGGCTTTATAAATTAAATATCATATTAAACCAGAATATTTACAACACCATCACAAGGCACTCGGACCCATTATATTTCTCAAATTTTTGTTTTATGGAGTTAATCCATTTTGTCTAATGAGCGACTCGCATGGTCGAGTTGTCGTTTCTAAGTAGAAGTTAAAAAAAAAACAATAGTCTCATACCACTTAAGGAGTTTTGACAAAAAAAAAATCATCGTAAAATAAATAATATTCTAAACATGTGTTGAAGGAAAGGCACTTGGAGCTTTCAAAGGCTGTTTTTTATAATCTCACTCATTAATATGTCACTTGAAAAGTAGCTTTTTACGTTTTTAAAGAAATGCTAACAGATTTATAAATTTTATGCAGAATCTATGTTAAAGAACGTGATACGCATTAAAATCAATAGAACCTTTTTAAACGTCAATATACAGGCGATTTTTTCTAACGGATCACTGAGATAAATCATTTCGATTTAAGTTAGCTGTTGCCCCCGACTTCGTAGTAATGAAGATATAAAGTACTATGAAGTTTAATAATGTTTCATATTTCAACGACGACGGTTTTTATGGCAATTTTTGGCAACCTATTGTAGTTTTAGTAAGGATCCTTTTTTCCTGTAATTTATATAGCCTATATTGATCAGTGATAATGTAGCATTCAAATGGTGAAAGAATTTTTGAAATCGGTCCAGTAGTGTTTGAACCAATTCGTTACGAACATACAAAAATACAAATCTTTCCTCTTTATAATTTTAGTATAGATTGAAAAGATCTAAAATATGGGGATTTTCAAAAATTATTACAATTAATATACTACGAATAAACGGTGTAAATTACCGAAAATTGTATTGACATCTCGGAAGTAATTGCGACATGCAATGAAGACTATAAATTGTATCGTTTATGGGTTAATATGGGTAGTAATGTAATCTCCCACTAATAAATGCAAGTAATGTTTAATTGCACTACACGTATCACAGACGAAAACGCCGACGAACATGGACGTCACTTGAATACAGAAGTACAAAGCATTGTACTATTGTTACATGAACACAAAACATCGCAACTACAGTTCAATACAAACAAAAGCGCACCGTATTAAACGGCATTAAAGGCGGATTAAGTATGAAGGAAAAAAGCGAGTTAATACGTTCTTATCTCAAGTGACAGTGAATGATTCTGCCAAGAGGTGCTTCGTGAAAACAATGGTGGTTTTGATACAAATTTCCTTTCTAGAAGCGATTATTATTGAAATGATCTTTTTACTTTTAGAATGAAACATCGTGTTGTCAGCGCATGACTCATTCATTTGTAATTATTATAAAAACACATCTCCGTAATTCTTAATCGTTATACTTCCATTGACGAGTCGGTTTTCCATCAATTTTACTAATATTATAAATGTGAATGTGAGTTTGTTTGTTACGTTTTCACGCAACAACTACTTAACCGATCATCATGAACCTTTGTACACATATTTTTGGAGGTACTAGAAGTAACATAGAATACTTTTTTTTTAAATAATTATTTTTTACTATAGTTTCCAATTGACTATGGTTTCAGCTGTTGATTCATTTCTATTGAAGTGATCTCTGATACTTATTTAATGAGATTTAAAGCCGCGAGTAAAAGCTAGTTAATTGATAATCCCGTCAATTAGTTTCGTAAAAGATCAATGACGTCATAAACGACAATAAATATACTCAATAATAGTGATAAAGAAATTACACAGCAAATTGAAGGTACTTAAACGCATGCGGATGCTGTAGATTGCCAACATTGCATTTTGATGTTAAACAGACGAACTTGTAAATGTACATACGGCGATTTTCAAATGGATACAGTTTTTGTAGGTATATAAGCTGTGGAAAGAGAAACAATCGCAGTGTCATGAACGACAAAGGAGATATCTGCATCCCTTTCACACGTGTCCCGACTTATATAAGTATCCCTTTCTAATGATTATTTCTCCCTGTCCAAAGTCCAATATGTATCCATTTGAAGATTGTCCACTGTACGATATACTGGCTATATAAAAAATATGGTGACTAGAGCGTTATGAGCACGTGCATATATAAGGATTTCTTTGTACAAAAATTTCTTAACACTTTACAATTAGTCTGTGTTCAGATAAAATAGAATGTCTACGTGACAAATGCTTAGTTAAAAAGGTCCTCATTCCCTTATCTTGTTACCAACAATTTGTCTTTTCAAAGTTAGCACGTAGCATAATTTTTTAAGTTTCTACTATACCCCCCTCCTCCTCTTCCTTTGACCCTTTAGAGCAGTGTTTCCCAACCTTTTTTGTGCCATACCCCGCCTTAGTCTTTCTAAAATTTTTATGCTCCCCTTATGTAACCAAACACCCAGTTGATATTTTGATCTCGTCAAGCGAAATTATACCTAATAGTTATTTACCGTAATTATTTAAGAATTTGCTTTTTTTGGTTAAATTTGGCACCGAAATCTAGTGTTGTATTTAAATGGCTCGAAGCGAAAGGGTTAAACTCGAGTCCATTTTCGAATTGCCCCCCTTAACAATCAAATTGCCCGCCTGTGGGGCGTGGGTCCCACTTTGGGAAACACTGCTTTAGAGGGTCTAATTTATCTTTTGTGGTTAAGTAGTAGTGTTATTTTATTTTATTAAGTAAAGTTCCGGGTTCTATTCGCAGTCGACACAATTTCTTTTATAAGTATGATCTGGTTTGATTGTTTTTTTTTATTTCTATTTATTTACTTTTAGTAATTGGGCTCTAATAAGGATGAAATAAATTTATTAATTATCAATCTGATTTAGCTGCTGTATACTGGCATTGTCCACTTACATACTAATGTCATAATAATATATAATAAATCTACTATGACGTAGAAGAATAGCTGCTGTATAGGGGCATTGTCATCCTATTATATGTTATTTTTAATTATAAGATATTCATCTAACGTGTAATATGATTATATGTCTGTGTTGTTCTAGTTTTTGTCCTAATGTCTGAGAAGTATTTTTTCTGAGGTAACTATCAAAAATACTCTTAATGTAATAATTTAAGCACAAATTCTGTTTGACATAACCTCTTTATATTTATATTATATTTAAATTAAATACGACTTTCATTTGTAGACAGTTCCTTTGCCATGAATATCGAAGTAAATATCAAATCAAAGCCCAAGGCCATATTGCTGTTTTTTATTATTATTTAGTTTTCGTTAGCGACATTTTTTCTTATTTATCAAACGAAAGTAGGTTTAGCAATATCTTTAAATTGTACAATCAAAGACCTTGAAATTAAAAAAAAACACTAAGTAGCTTCTAGCAGAACAAATATGTAAATTATAAAAGTACATTACTCTTTTTATTGATAAATAATAGCAACAATTCTATTTAGTAGCGCATGCGCATGACATATGACAGCACTTGGCACACTATAAGCATTTTTGAAACCTAACACTTCAATTATTTTGAGTCGTGTGCTGGTCCTATACTATAATTAAAATTTTATTCGGTCTGTAATAGTAAAGGTCCTTTTTATAATATATTGTATTAACCTTTAACTACTGTGGTGGAGGCCTCTCAGGTTTTGAGAATATAAAATTTTTGCATTACTCTAATTAGTTAATTTATTGATTTTTTAAATTTTATTTATTCTTGCTGATTTATGATTTTCAAAAACTGCTAAGTGTTTTCTAAACTTTGAAATGATAGTTAATTATATACAAATAAATTATAAAAAATATATTTCATTTTATTTAAATGCATCCACTGAAGCTAATTATTAAACACTAAACCCTAAAGATTTTTAAATATAAGCACATATATATACGGGTCTCTGAGGCCCCCACGTCAGTGTTTAAGTGAAATTAAATACACCCCAGTAGTTAAAGGTTAATGTAATTCTGTAGGTAGTTTTATTAAATAAATAAACTATAAAATAATTGCGAACCGATCAGTAACTCGTAAGTAATTTCATCTCCATACGCCTTCCAATATTTTTATTTTAATAGATCATACTACATTAGTCGACATAACGTGACCACAATTTTAAACGTAAACCACTTATCACAGTTAAGGATAACAAAAAAATCGCCTCAAACCATTCCCAGAGCATTAAAGTTAAAAATTAGACCACTCAGGCATGTATTCTGGACCACATCGGTAATTATACGAAGAGAAAATAAACAGCTTTATCGTTTCTTCTTCTTCTTTCTTCCTTATGTCGCTGTGTGTGCACTACTTGAAATATGTAATAAGTAATAACATAACCCAATATACATTTTAACTGATATGTGAAAATCCCAGTGAAAATCACTGGGATCAGTGTTACCAACCCTACTGTTTTAACAGTAGATTAGCTGTTTTCACATTGATGCCCTTGTTTTCTGTTTCATTCCTATATTTTTTGGTAACCACTGTGTAATAAAACGCAATGACACTAGATGACAGTATCTACTCTTGTTATTTGAAGCCACAGAAAGACACATGAAAAAATTTACCAAAAATATATATGATTTTAAAAAGGAAAATGATTCTGAAAATACTGAAGATGAGGCAATTGAGGATGAAAGTGGAAAATAATTTCACTTTGATTTTTGTTTTTTATTATGTTGTGTTCAATATTATTATATAACAATGTGAGTCCTGGTAATTAATAAAAGTAGGTGATTGTTTTAATTATATGAGAACAGTATGAAGTCTGCCTTTTTTACTTTACCTACTGTTTTCTCCTGTTTTTTTATTGGGTTTTTTAGTTTCTTTGGGGTGGCAACTCTGACTGGAATGGTATTTACTAACGGTGAGTTCGCTTGACACTTATTACGGCGTGTCGAATACTATCAGGTATAACTGCAAGAGATTATCAGGTACCTGATATCTGTTGCAGCGACTCCTATAACTATCATCCTAGTATATTGCTTATATAAAACAAAGATTTAATAATTAATATATTATAAAAACATTATTACAGCGCAATCTTGATATAGCGATACTGAAGGGAATCAGAAAATAATTCGTTACACCAAGTAATTTGTTACAATGAGGTTCGTTATACAGAGGTTAGGTTGGTTTTAAAAAAAATATTAATCTCAATTTTACGCAGGTATAAATCTGCTTTCCCTGTTATAGCGAACGATTTTGTTAAATAGATGTAAATAATACTTTGTTTTTATATTTTGCAAAGATTGAAATTTCGTTATAAAAAGGTTTATAAAAATTGTATTCGTAAAGTAAAGGTATATTTTGCATTAGGTCTTACGGACTGTTCTAGGGGATTTGGAAAAATTTGTTAAATCGAGGTAATCGTTATATTGAGTGTTACTCTGCATATCAGCCATTCTCAAAGTGTGTTCCGCGGAACCCTAGGGCTAAAATACTGCAAAAAATACCTACCAAAGGGAGATTATAAGGTTACATCTAAATATTCCAACTAAATATTACGTAATATCACATTGCAATATGATTATTCATAAATACATATAAATCAGGTTTTATAATTCTATTAAGGCTTTTTCCTTCGCCAAAAAAGTTTGAGAACCGCTGTCCTAGAGTATCTGAGCTTATAATAAGGACTTTTTTTGTATATGATAGACTGGACTCTAAGTTGGCGTTATGTGGGATGTGGTCATATAAATTCAAATTAGAAGTCAATTGGAATCGCCACTAGTAATTTACTAATCTATTGTAGGTATATATTCCCTTTCTGCGTTATAATGTGCAATCAGGTATAATCTGTAGCATTGGATATGGGTATCAAGCATACTTGTGTTGTATTGAAAAATCTTTAAGATTTTTAGGGTTTAGTGTTTAATAATTAGGTTCAGTGGATGTATTTAAATTAAATCAAAGATTTTTATATAATTTATTTGTATATAATTAACTATCATTTCAAAATTTGGAAAAAATCACACGAGATCATAAATCAGCAAGAATAAATAAAATTATTTAAAAAAATCAACAAATTAACCAATTAGAGTAGGTAAATGATATGAATAGAGAAAAAAAAACTATCAGTCCATAGTCTGTGTTAAGTATATGAGGATAATTGAACACTTTTATATCATACTAGCTGTTTCCCCCGACTTCGTTCGCGTAGTAATGAAGATGTAAAGTACTATGAAGTTTAATGACGTTTCACATTTCAGCCAACAGAAAATGCCTACCACACCCCTGTCGCAAAATCCGTTCTTAGCTATCTACTAACTATAAGCTTTTCAACCAAATTTTTTCCTGTAATTTATATAGCTTATATTGATCAGTGATAATGTAGCATTCAAATGGTGGAAGAATTTTTGAAATCGGTCCAGTAGTTTTTGAGCTAATTCGTTACAAACATACAAAAATGCAAATCTTTCCTAACTTTCAAAGAAAATAAAATATAACACGTTTTTGTACTGTCTGTCTATCCCTTTTGAGATAAATAGATGATATATAGATATATCAAGAGATGTATTAGGCGTTTAATTTTATATTGATCTCCTTTACATATATGTAAAGGAGACTTTCAGTTGTCATATATGATTGATGATTAATATATTTATTAAAAGACATTCACATGAACAAAGTCCGATTGAACGTGTCGATTTTTGCAGAGCATGTACTTTCTAAAACAAATTCTTATTACACTAAATAAATATACGCGGCTGTTTAAAATAGAAAAAGTAAACAACGTCATGTGGAATGAGATTTTATAGTAATAAAAGTAAATTGCGCGTTACATGTATGAAGTTGGAAACAAAAAAATGAAAAAAATCTCAATTCTCGGTTAATATAATGAGTATTACAAGAACAAACCTTCGAAATAACTGTTTATAATGCATTTTAATATCCACACAAATTACAGATCACAACACAAATTCCACAGAAGAATATTAAACAATTCACATTACACACACATTTATAATACATTTAATATATTAATCGATATTCAATGTAAATTATTAAATAACAGATTCTGTAAACAAACTGCGCGTGCGCGTCTGACCGGCGCGAATACGTTAGTAAAATTCAAAAATGGGAAGGCAACGGCAACCTTGTACTTGAGCGCGTGGGAAAGAGATGGAAAAAACTTGTCTCCCACACTTTGAATCGTTCAACCGACACAGGTGTCGCGCGAGGGAGAGGGGTAGAGCCTTCCCAACAGGTAGTAGTGATGGGAAAAGGTTCCATACTGTCCACTCAAGCATATCTTTGTGCGACCCGTAAATTGTCAAAGTAAAAACAAGTAACAGTTAACAATCGCCTTTGGGCAGCTTTAAAGATGCGCGCGTCATTTTAATTACAAAAAAGTAGACAATAGTGAACTAGAATCACATCACTATAAAATTTATGATTATGACAAGGAATGAAGTGGGGAAAATATTTTTAACGTTATCATATTCTGTTTATTTAACTTGCCGGAGCTAATGACGTATGGACCAACTAACTTCAGGCTTAACCAAAAATCTTTATATTTTATATTTAAATACATATATAAAAATAATAAAACAGCACGTTCTGCCTAACCCTATAAGGATTATAAACGTAAATATACATAAATTTGCACTTAGTATCATACCATCACGTAAAATAAAGACGTGGATTGCGTTTATAAACAGACGGAAGGAGTTAAGGTTAAAACGTCTATTGAAATGGGAACTTAAATCATTTATATTTATTCATATTATTAATTAATACACGTCGAAATACACAATCGAAATTCCTTATTCGACCAAAGCAGAGCTGGACCTTGGACGAATCTGTATAGACGTGGATACGATTAGGACTCGATTTAGTTATGAACGAAGTCGATATTTTAAGTTGGGGCAAATTAATCAAAATTATTTGGACGAATAATTCGGACGAATTAGTATTAAATAAAATCTTCAAGTTGCTAGTATGCTTCTCTGAGGAAACTTAAATGCATATTTTAACAAGCACATTTTAAATAAACATGCTATATATGTACTTATAGCATTCAAACAATATGTATATTAAGTTTACAAATAAAATCTAAATTAAATAAATTGCCCATTTGGAACAGGTCTCAATTAGCTGCGGTCACAAATTGTTAATAAGGCGTAGTAAATAAAAACAATTGATTCCTGTAATAAAATAAATTCTATTGTTTTTATATGTATCTGCGTTTACAACACGAATTCAGTTAATATTAAAAAATAAAATCAATTACAATACACTTTAAACAAGACAAACACGTCTTCTCTCAAAGAGTACCAGTGATAGACTAAACCGTATTAGTCCGCTGGACTTATAACACAACCCTAACGTTTTAGTGTATTCAATTCAATATATTACCCGATTTCTATTAAAGGTTTGACTACATAAGCACTTATGTGATTTCAACCTTTAAAAATAAAAAAATATTTATAAAACTAATTGTTTAGTTTATGATATCATTTTTATCATTGTTTTAGATACGAATGAAAACAAACGTTTCTCTCAATAGAACAATAGTTACGGTCGATTTGATTCAAAAAAGCATTCAAAAATAATTGTGTCGAATGCCAACCATGAATCAACGGCAAATTAATTAAATTTCACATTAATTAGGTCAGTGAATTCTGCAACGTTGCCTTGAGGGAACACAACAACATATTTCCTGCGAACAAAATTCCTTCTCTCCTTTTTTGTGTCCACTAGACCGATATCTCAATTGATATATGACATATTACAGGCAAATATCAAATTGTTTTCCTTTTATTGTTTGTAGGTAAGTCTAAATTAACCTTTAAAATGCAATCAACTACATAGATTATTAAGATTTTTATAATTACACCTATTATAATGCATAATGAAAGGAAAGACAGTTAGCTGATAATTAAAAAAAACCGCAAGTAATATCCGTTAGAAAAAAATCGCGATCTACGTAAGACATATAGCCATAAATCGAGCGTCGACCGAAGGTCGGCGCGAGCCGCCGCCGATTCCCCCCCCCCCCCCCCTTTCCTCCCCTCCACACCCCCTCTCGCCATCCAAAATCATAAAAAAAAAAATCGAATAGGCCTCCAAATTTCGATCAGAATAACCCTTTACGCGGTCGCGCTGACGTCATCGGTTGTCGAGATATCGCAAAAACAAATTTTGAAAATCGCGCGCGAAACGTCAGAACCTGTCGCATTTCCGTTACATCCGCGTCACATCCGGTTTGAAATCACAACGATTCTAAAGAAGTTTCACTTCAAAAACCAGATACCTTAAGAATTAAAACAAAAAAAAATGTCATTGATAATAAAAAAAGTAACGATTTAAATGCATTCGCACAATGTTTGGAACAAGTCTAAACTACTAATTGCTTATGAAGTGTTTTAAACTCACCCTTTCTCCCCAACGGCTAATTTGTTATTTTCAACGATGGCCGTAGCACGTACGCGGTTGTCCTCACCTAAAAGTTTTTCAGTACGACCGTTGCTTAAATGTTCACGAACTACACTATACGAATTCACTTCACTTTCAAGTGTCACTTTAACTCGGGATTCTTTCTCTTTTATATCTGACTCGTGTTTCTCCGGCTCGACTTTCACATCCTCGTCTGTTCTATCCTGGATTCCGTTCGCTAGTACGGGCGCAGGCTTGGATTGAAATGATTTTGGTTTCTGTTTTGGCGATGTTATTGTCGGTTTAGCTTCTATTGCACCCTGTTCGTTTATTGTCGTTACATAGACGGTCGAGTTCGCTATGTAACCGTTCAGCTCCTGTCGATTCTCTGCTATTTCAGTTTGCTTGTTTTTTTGGAACTGCTGACAAAATTTAGCATATTAATTCTAATCAATGGGATCACTGAAGCATATATATAGTTCTTAAAGAAATTTATTTTGTATTCAATCTAATATTTGATTGGATTTGACTCTGTTTACGATGATGGATGGATGAATGATGGAAATAAAAGTTAAACGATTTAATTGGTTATAAAAGAGTCATTGATATTTAACAGTTGGTTAGGTGTCTTTAAAACTAGGATGAAACAGAACAAAGCAGCGAACCTGTTCTGAAAGTTGTGTTATATCCACTGGAGTGATCCTTTTGAGTGCAGACAACCGCAGTAGCCGCTGCCTGGCTTGCTCCTCCAAAGCGATGAGGAATGCATCTTGAATAAATCCTATTTCACTCACTGTAAAGAAACATGTTTTATATAAGTTCAATTATTCCCTTGGTAATGAAAACTTGGAACTACAAATGTATGTCTAAAGCCGAGTCTCCTGCGCGTGTGTTTTCGAAACATTACACAAAAACATAGAAACATTGTGTACGAATACAAAAATGTGTATGACCACGCCCCAATGTTTCTATGTTTTTGTGTAATGTTTCGAAAACACACGCGCAGGAGACTCGGCTTTACACACTCATATTGTTGTCATATGTCCTTTATAGAATCGTAAGCTATACATCTGATCATGTGATGATCTTCAGCAATATTGTTGTGCATGAGCCCACGAAGGTATCTGGCACCACTGTCATTTCAATGAATTTCATATATTATACAGTTCATGACAGCTCACATTGAACAGACAATATTGTCGTCAAATGAACAAAATCAATAAAATGAACCAAAATGAATTAAATATTTGTGTAATGTCTTTCCTTCAAATTTATTTTAGTTGGTGGCGTAGCAACGCGCGCAGGGTACAGCTAGTATGATATAAATGTCCCCTATTATTATAATGTATTAGCGTAATTTTATTGGTAGACTTAATAAATAAATAAATGAATAGCGATCCTTCCTCTAAGTAAAAGAAAAAGTTAATAGATACATTGCGTCGGAGACTGTCTTTTGTTTGATTTATTTGTGCGAAATTATAATTTTTGTGTTTTCCTGTCTGTGATAATAAATATAATTTGTGAAATAGGATTAAGAACAGCGCCATCTATGGATTTTTATTGGCAATTAAATAATTTTTTTTAAATTGCCAGCATGATATAAAACTAATTTAATATATATCAAGTGGCTTATTATAGCTTACGTCACGCGTTACAATCATATAGGAGGCTTAACATTAAAAACGAATTCAACCAAACATTTTTCATGGCTCCATTGTGCTATCTATATCAGCCATTCTCAAAGTGTGTTCCGCGGAACCCTAGAGCTAAAATACTGCAAAAAATACCTACCAAAGGGAGATTATAAGGTTACATCTAAATATTACGTAATATTACATTGCTATATGATTATTCATAAATACATATAAATCAGTTTTTTATAATTATACTGAGACTTTTTCCTTCGCCAAAAAAGTTTGAGAACCGCTGTTCTATATAAATACGTATTGTATAGCAAACGCGTGAACTAGGAAGTTTACATAACGCTAAATAGGGCATAAAATTTTAGAGAGGGTCCTCTCGTGTCAATAGACAAAAGCTAACACGAATAGGGGCCTTTATACTTTAAGCAGGTATATTAGAAATTATTCAGTTCTAAAGAGATTCACATGCACTGTATACACTACTTGACTGTAGTGTTTATTACTCCAGACTTTATAACCAACATCATTCCTTCTATTGGTATATTTCTAATTTTTTACAAACATTAACACTAGATTTACCAGACCAGTCAAAATGACTGGTCTTGCAAGATCAAATTAAAATTCCTACTGCAGCTAACATTTTCTTTAATTCTTCTAATCTTCTTTAATTTATAACAGAAGAATTATTTTATAGATATTTGTAACAAATATATACTTTTGGTTTTGGTATATTTAAGCTGGTAAATCTAGTGTTAAGTCAATTTTTCTTGATGTCAAATTTACCATACTAAGGTTTTAGTTGGTAGACCTTAATGCATACATAAAGTGACCATTTATTTTGTTTACTCAAAACGGGACATTGGTTTGTTTATATCAATTGGTAGGTTTATAGTGAAAAAAAAGAACTTTTTATTAAGTTTTAATTTATTTATTACAAATACTCAGTTATTTTTATTTTTTTTTCAGAGGAATAAATTTGTTATGATACAGCCGGTGATGATTTTAAGTAAGAATAAAATCCTTACCTTTTATTTATAATTTACCTTAGATTATTCCATTCGGTACTTTTTGCAAGGTTTTTTCGAGGACACTGGGACAGAGAACCATAAAAAGGAACGGTCCCGTTTAAAACAGGTCGTATGGTCACTTTATGCATACATCAATATCTCGTATGCCTGATTCTAGAATAGAGTCCGATATAATTAGGTATATTTACCCCTGTTTTAGCTATATATTTCTACACGTATAGGGATGTATATTTTTGAAATAGCTTTATTGATTATTTTTCTAAATTTATACAGTTTCATATATATCTATATATAATATTGAGTTCTAGAATTAGCTCGAATAGCTTGACATATCTAGGTTCTGATTAATGGCCTAGATTTTAGCAACTATTTTTATTTACCTCTAAAATACAAGTACAATTTTAGCTGCAATTGGGATTTTGTTAAATGTCAAGTTTGTATGAAACTGGCAAAAATACTTGGATAACCTACAATAGTTTCCAATGTGCATACGGCAATTTTCAAATGGATGCACTTTTTGTAGGTATATAAGCGATAGAAAGAGAAACGATCGCGGTGTCGTGAACGTCAAAGGAGATATCTGCATCTCGTTCACACATCAACTTCGACACGATAAGATTATAGTTATCCCTTTCTAATGATTGTTTCTTCCAGTCCAAAGTCCAATCTGTATCCAATATGTAAACGGTGGAAGAATGCTGTTTCTCACGTAGGTTGTAAATTCAATAAAACGACGTACGATATTATTTGATTGAATTGAATGAGTCATTCGACAAAAATATGTGCAAGAAACCTCCACCGATTGTTTCGTCGTGAATAACAATTAACTATAAGACATTGCGTGTATTTATTCCATAGAATTACAATGGAAGTTTAATATTTACAGCGATTTTGAGTGAAATAGATTTATATTTAATTTAATTTATATTTAATTATATTATAACCATTCATATAATTATTTTGAAGTACGGGAAGTTCATAAAATGTAGTATGTATTTTGTAATATAGGCACGTACGTATAAACAAATTACAATGTAGGTACGATTTTTTATCTATTTATCTATTTATGAATAATATTAATTAATATATAGTTTTCGATGGTCCCACACTAGGCATTGCCTGTCACGTGGGACCCATCAATTACAAAACCTTTAATTATAAACATTATTACTAAAAATAATTGTGAATTTATTTATTTATTTTTGTAATGTCTTTGTAAGTTTGACTTGGTTGTGGGGGTAGTATGGCATCAGGGTCTCATGAACTTCTCTGTTTCCCTATAGCTCCAGACAAGAAGAATCCCGGCAACCTTTGATTTCATCAATCTGGTTGGGGTACTACTACTGGTGTCAGGAATTTTACCAATTTTTTAATATATAATAATTTAAAACATTACATTAAATTATAAATAATTTAGATTGGAGCAAGATGATGACTGAGTGCCCTAAACCAGAAATTCCTAGCGAATATTGAGTAGGACTAAAATGTACATATTGGTAATACTTTTTTTTCATTATTATAATTAGAACAAATGAGGCATTAAGTAGTTCCACTACTCGCAACTAGGGAATCTCTAAGCATTACCAATATTTAGGTATACTCCCATTTTTTTAAGACAGCCAGGAGGTGGGTCCCAAAATTGGAAATTTTTGTTATGATGGCTTAGAACCCAGTCAACTATGGAAACCACTGCCCTAAAGCAGCCATTCTCAAAGTGGTGTTCCGCGTAACCCTAGGGTTAAAATACTGCAAAAAATACCTACTAAAGAGAGATTATAAGGTTACATCTAAATATTCCAACTAAATATTACGTAGGTAATATTACATTGCAATATGATTATTCATAAATACATATAAATCAGTTTTTTATAATTATATTAAGGCTTTTCCCTTCGCCAAAAAAGTTTGAGAACCGCTGCACTAAAGTATCTGTATTGTACTATAGTTAAAATTAACTATAGTAAAACAACTCGTACTCGATATTCTAATAAGAGGTTTATGCAGACACGTTTTAATTTAAAAAAAAACTCTGAGCGGTCATTTGACCGAAAGTAAGTCTGAAATGTATTAATTCTGGTTTAAATTAACATTTTGATGTTTAGTTTTAGAAAAAATATGTAATAAGCATTAAATTTTGTGTAGTTATTTGTCCCATTATTAATTAATATTCTATAGCTAAGAGGATTTGCTGGTCTTTCTAGTATTAAAAGACTTTCTGGTCTTTAAAGGATAAAAAATCTACGTGGCCATGCCGAAGAAAAATTAAACATAAAGAATTCGTTATAATATCAAGCAAAATCGAGTCTGGTCAGCTTTATGGAATTCACAAAACCGGTTACACTCGTGGTCAGAGGTCAGCATTTATTGTCAATGTAGAATTCTTGAAAATTCCTCGCTTTTGGATTTCTTGTTGGAAGGAGAATGGAATTTAATTGGTTTATTTCGTAATTGCCTCTGTGTCATACTCGATCAAGCCAATTGTTTATATTTTATAGATTATAACATACTGACATTATTAAACAACAGTGGCGCCATCTATCCGTGTAATAAAATACTATAATGAGATTCGAATAGAACAGTATTTCCCAACGTGGCGTGGGGGGCAATCTGATTGTTAAAGAAGGCAATTCAAAAATGGACTCGACACGAGTTTAACTCTTTCGCTCCGGGCCATTTAAATGCAAGGCTAGATTTCAGTGCCAAATTTAATGGAATTCTTAAATAACAGCGTAAAATAATTATTAGGTATAATTTCGCTTGACGAGACCAAAATATCAACTGGATGTTTGGTTACATAGAGAGGCATAAGAATTTTAGAAAGGTTCGGAAACACTGGAATAGATGAACGCCACTGAAAAATATTTACAAATATGTTTCGGTTGAGAATTGGAACCGTAGTGGCAAATTACAAAGCAAATTATATACTGCTATTCTAGGCCTAAAATTACCCTAAACCATTGTGAAACTAGTGTTAATGGAACCAAATAATCAGAGCAAAACAATGTACATACTGGTACTTGTAACATACGTACAATAAACCTCAAGAATAACGAACTCTTGTATAAATTAGAATATAAGTCAGTTTACACCTATCAAGTGTTTTATTATTAAAAAATATTTATTTTGATATTTTTTTAAAATTCTTCTATAGCGTAGTTGGTTAGCATGCAGAGGACCCGGGTTTGATTCCCGATCAATGGGCTTGTCACGAATTTAGTCTGGCTTTCGAATCGAGCTGCCACAAGTAAAACGGATCCGTTAGCAATCGGGATCATGAATTTTTACTAACGACTAACGAGCACCAGCATTCTGTCAAAGGAACGAAAGATCGAGACGTTCGAAAATTAACAAAAAGTATCTAAAATATTGTAGTTCCAAATCCGCACGCGATGGCGCTGCTCAAATTTCCATACAAATCGCTTGAAGCGAACTCGGTTCGAAAGCCAGACCAAAATTCGTGATAAGCCCACAGAACATTTTTTCAAATATTTTGTAAATGTTATTATAAACATTCAAAAGTGAATATTTGTATTGTTCTCTGATTGTCATTCTGCAGAGTATCTTATTTGGATGCAGGGCACTGTGCATGTATTTATATGAAAACGTGTTTGAACATAGATGCTTTTTCCTGCAAGCCAAAATACAGGAAACATCTCGATACTAACTATCTTTAACTAACTAATCAGTATTTTTTTTATGTTGTGTTTTTTTTTCTCCCCTCTTCCTTACATCTATTTGGTTCTTGTTTTTTTTATTGTATTGTATTTTATTAGAAGTGTAGTATCTATCCCTTTATCACCTTGAGCATGCCGTCCTATCCTATAATTAAAATTTCATTTAGTTTATATAATAGTAGTCCTTTTTATAATATATAGTCATAAGGTATTTGAAGGTCATTTGAAGTCAGATTAATTTAGTTTTGTCCCTTTCATTTAAAAAAGCGAAAGAGAGAGACAGAAGACCATTTAACAGATTTTTTATAATAAACCCGATAGTAAATTGCATAAAACATCTTTTAATTAAATACCTATTATAATTTTGTTGTATGTTTATTTTAAACACGCTTTATAATAAATAGTATTTGCTTTTTTGTTAGTCACAAGCACTTGAATCGTGTATACGCACCTCAAGTTTACAAAGTAGCAAAAGTTGAGATAACGGACGGACAGCAATGACCTGGATGTCTATCTAGATTCTAGACTAACTACCATTGTTACTAATGATCAAACTAATTTATAACCTGTTCCATGATTTATTATACATTTTAAAATTAATTAACGTCATTACATAGATAAAAATGTACCTATTGCGTTATTGTACAGACTATGATTGGTGGGTTTCTAGTGATCTCTTCTCGCCATAGGTCTATGGCCATATGTGAAAGAGCCTAAGG
Source organism: Tineola bisselliella (assembly GCA_028551675.1). Taxonomy (NCBI): domain Eukaryota; kingdom Metazoa; phylum Arthropoda; class Insecta; order Lepidoptera; family Tineidae; genus Tineola; species Tineola bisselliella. The sequence goes on along the minus strand of JAPWLS010002251.1, from coordinate 73,026 downwards.
ACCTATGCGATATAAAGATTTTTGATTTTGTTTTTGAATATACAGTAATACCCCGCTTTACGCGACCTCGTTATGCGCGGTTTCACTATAACGCGAAATTTAAATTTATTATTAAATTACGCGAGAGAGTGCGTATAAACATAATGTAGTCATCAACTTCTCTACGGTCGCGGGAATTTCAGTTAACGCGATTTTTTCCGGAACGTATCCCTCGCGTAAAGCGGGGCATTACTGTATACCAAAACGTCTGTTCTTTTGTCTTTGGTTATTCTCGGACGTATTTTAACTAATCTTGAATAATTTAGGCAGTATATTGTCGTATTTATTTCATTTAAACGTTTCTAGATAATTTAAAAAACGTTACTACGTCATATAAAGTAATTTTGTTAGTTGTGGGTGGATTTATACGTCTTTCTAGCGTTAATGAGTTTAATATTGTAGTTCTTATCTTCACGGTACGTCAAGGTGAATGAGTCAACCTGCATTAGAGGAAAACGTTCATTCAAAATTATAATTCAATGTTTATTGTACAAAAGGGGTAAGCAGGTCTCTTAAAAAGAACAAACGCTGGTGATTAGCAAAGAGAGAAGCATGGCACACAGGAGTAAATCGCCCCCAACATGAAGTAGTGGTCAGTGTTACCAATAATTTCTTTCTCTATTACCCGTTGGAGTTCGTTGAAATACCCGAATTTACCCGAATGAATAAAAAGAAGCGCCAAATTCAAATTTGAAAAAAAAATTACAAATTCATATCCATACAATTTTTTATTTAAATATTTATTACTGAATAATATAAATTAAATTAGTATAAACTGACTGATTCCTTATTATTTATCCTTTAAAATATTATATTATTTAAATAATATAAAACGATCTATCATTAAATCACAGGATGTTTGTTAATTTACTTATTAATTTAAAAATAACTGACTCCTTAATATATAGATGACAATTTCTCTGGTTATACCCGAAAATTCCCCATAATTGAAAATACCCGCTGTCTTACCCGCAAGCGATAAATTTACCCGCATTTCGGGGAATTACCCGAGGATTGGCAACGCTGGTAGTGGTTCTAAAAGTTAATACCATCATCAGTCTACTTACTTTGATTAACGTATTATCGTAATATTTATTTAAGTCTAAAACAATATAAACCGTTTCCAAATATAAAAATATAGGTGAAAATAATCTCAAAACAAAACACTCGTTGTTTCGTAAATAACGTTATCTTTTGTTTAAAAAAATGTTACTAATTTGTGTCACATCCTATCGCTAACAAAGGCTTTTAAAAATCAAAGTGTATGCCTAATGTAGGAAAAAATTATGTGCTTAGAAACAGAGGGGCTACTCAGGCATATCCGAAGTTTCGTGATACGGCTGTCACTTCTATAGTTTATGTGAATTTTGACATATAAGCCCGTAAAAAGTCCTGTCAAATGTTCATAAAATAAGCATTGTGTAACCTATCCGTCTTGATGGCGCTGTCAAATCCGTAAATTCGTGAATGATTACATAAGTGTTCCTGAGTAGGAAACGTCCGTATTTTCGTCCGAAGTGAACCTGAGTAGCCCCCCAGAGCTTGTCTGAGAGATCAATTTGCAGACAACAGCAATGATTTTATTGTCTATGTTTGGGTTTGTATAATTAAATAATAATAATAAACAAATATGGTGTTTAAAAAAAATTAGAAATTAATAGAAATTTATATCGACTGGGAATTGAAGCCAAGACCTTTGTAACTAGCTAAATCATACATCATAGAGAATGTCATTGTCTTCTTCTTCTTGTTCTTCTTCTTCTTCTTAATTAATGTCTTATAAAGACAATTCTGCCAATGTCGAGTATTTGGGCAAAAACTCAATAAGAGATTACAAAATTTTAATTCACATGTAAAACCTCATGTCGAAAAGAAGATTGTCATTATTAAGATGTGTACAATGATTACGCTGCAATTTCGGCTGTCATTTGTCTTTTTTTAAGAAGATTACGTACTTTTCCTTCTACGAGACCAATTTTAATGCGTAAAGGAGCAGCTATAGCTTTGGGAGCTAGTGGATAACCACGAGAAAAGCGACCGTGTCAAATTGTGTGCGGAGATACGCGTATATTGTTTAATAAATATGTTTTAAAAAGGTTGAGAACCTCTGCTTAAAGAGGATAAAAATGTATACTTGCAATTGCTGATATTTCTTGCTTAACATCGGGTGAAGAAGTATATAAATATAATAAGGAGGTAACTTCGCACTTTAGGATGCTACGTTCAGTCTTCAAGGCAAGCGAGTTTTTATACAAACATTGAGTTAATTTTTTTAAAATAAAATTATTGTTCTCTGACACATAGTTTTAAAATTAACATGAGTCCTTTCTGTTGGTTTAACTTTGTATTGAAGTTTTTAGTTAAAATTTATTCTTTTATGATAAGAAAAGGAATCCAACTCAATTTCAATTTCATTTCATTCGATATTTAAATATAATACGTTATGACAAGGGGGGGGGGGGGGGCAACCTGCGGCTCTTTGAAGTATGTACCCGAGTTCTCTTTTCATTTTTGTGCTATTATATTTTATAAATTATCATCGTTCCGTATGTGTTTCAAAATATGAAAGACTAAATGCAACGTGTTTTTAATACTTTTTACGGACTATTAAGGAGGTTGGTCACCTCTGGTGTATGGTAACAAATAATTTTAAAAAACACATGTATCCTGACTTCAAACTAGCATAGATATCTACATACTTAAAATATATGTATTTTTAAAAAATATATCCTAATAAATATTTATTTTCACCTGAATTCGAACCTAATATCGTTGAGTAATAGATTGGAGTGATAACCACCAAGCTAGGTAGTACATACAAAGGTATATAGTTAATCGAAAATTACAATGCGCGACGTGTGCGTGCAGTGTGTGTATCTTTAAAAAATAGTTCGCGTTTCACATGCGTGCATCTGTCATTTAAATAAACTGTGCAAAACATGTTTTGTATGGTTTCTTAGAATTGTTGTTGAACACATAAACTTGATTAATGTTTCATATATATACCTACATTTACTGCAATTACGGTTTGTTGTACCTACATATGTCATAAGTGTAATATTCTTTAATTATATAAGTATCTGATTGGTTTTTGTATCTATTAGAAAAAATCTGTATTTAAAAAATTACATACAAAACCTTCGTGAGGTCGGAACAACTCAAAAAGACCACGTCCACTTCGTAAAAGTTCACTCACCTCTAAATATAAACTTTAAAAATCGCTTCCACTCACACTAGACTATGCACTAGAAAAAAATCACACTTTCGTAAACGATATAGCACCTTTTTCGTATATTCACACGATCACAACACTGAACACCAGCTACTATATAAAAAATACGAATTAATGGCAGTGAGGGCCGGAGGACTGCCAGCGCAACCTCACTACGAAACCAGTTCAGCCTATGTGTTCCTTCTCTTTCCCTCTTTGGCCTAGTGTTGACAGCAAATTCATTTGTTAATGCCTAATTTATTAATCATAAGGAAGTTTAGTTAATTATCTACATTCATTGTATTAATTTGTAATGAGTTATAATTATATTTTTCTATAAAAAATATTGTAGATTATTTTAAAAGATAGTTTTTAATTTTAATCGGTTAATAATAATAATTTGGATAGTAATTTGAATGGGTTTGCTAATATATAAATTCAGCTGAATTTTCATGGCCATGTGGTTAAGATTCGTATATTCACAAATATAGAATTGATAGTTTCAATTTTCGCCTAACACTGATTTACTGAAAAAAAAAATTATTATAATTTTCTTTATCAATAATCAAGGCAAATAGTCACACAACAAGCAACACTAAAGAAATACAGCCTTACCTCTCTCTTTCTAACGAACGGTATATCAAACCCACTCAAGTGCTATGCTTATTACAACGACACAGTTCTAACTAGTTCAACATTCAACTAAAATGCAACTTTGTCTAATTAAACAAAATTTTTCACGTATTTACGAAGCCTCTACAATTCGAGTCGAGTTGTAATCGCATTAAACGAAATGTGTACTTAAATTGTCTAATATAAAATGTCGAGTAACTTATAGCAGACGTTTTGAATAAAATTAATAATAACTTAAAATAAAAAAGCGTTATGGACACCTCGATTCTATTAAAAACACCTGAAATAAAAAGCAGAACACTACAAACCGTAGATTAGATACAAGGTAATGTTTAGATCAGCCATTCTCAAAGTGTGTTCCGCGGAACCCTAGGGCTAAAATACTGCAAAAAATACCTACCAAAGGGAAATTATAAGGTTACATCTAAATATTCCAACTAAATATTACATTGCAATATGATTATTCATAAATACATATAAATCAGTTTTTTATAATTATATTAAGGCTTTTTCCTTCGCCAAAAAATTTTGAGAACCGCTGGTTTTGATCAATCAAATATTTATTACTAATTTTAAGACTTGTAAGTAATTGCGTTTATTTAAGCTGACCTTTCGAATGCTTTACAACTATTCATGAAAGGTTATATGTTTGGGGTCAGGACATTGTATGTACGTGATTTACAAGGGACTCGATAGATATACACGTTGCGTCTTAGTTGCGCGTGCGACCCTTAAATGGAAACGCACTCAAAGGATCATGAAATATATTTGAGATGTGAACGTGGAGATGATAATAAAGATACTTACTCAATTTTGTATTGCCTTTTTTTCTAACTCGAAGTTTTATAAAACAAGACTGGATGCACTGTAAAAGAAATAAAAAATATCAATAAATAAATCTTTATGCGAGGCGAGTTTATTTTATTTTGATGATTATGAATTGATAAATACCTCATGAATATGACCAATGGCTTCAGTTTTCGTCATATCATCCATGATAATTTCATTTACATCAAGTATCTCATCTGCCACCTCCAAATTATCACGTCCCAATGTTGGTACAGGAGATCCTACAAAAAATTAATACAAAACGCCTGAATAATAATTATAGCAATATCTGTGACGTAAAAGTTAACGCGATAGTCTGTAGTAGTCTAGACAGTGTTGCCAACCCCAAGAAACTAAAAAACAGCAGCTCACCAATAAAAAAACCGGAGAAAACAGTAGGTAAAATATTTCATACTGTCCTCATATAATTAAAACAATCACCTACTTTTATTAGTTACCAGGACTCACATACATTGTTATATAATAATATTGAACACAACATAATAAAAAACAAAAATCAAAGTAAAATTATTTTCCACTTTCATCCTCAATTGCCTCATCTTCAGTATTTTCCTTTTTAAAATCATACATATTTTTGTTAAATTTCTTCATGTGTCTTTCTGTGGCTTCAAATAACAAGAGTAGATACTGTCATCTAGTGTCATTGCGTTTTATTACACAGAGGTTATCAAAAAATATAGGAATGAAACAGAAAACAAGGGCATCAATGTGAAAACAGCTAATCTACTGTTAAAACAGTAGGGTTGGTAACACTGAATCTAGAGTTGAATTCCCAGTCGAGATAAATATCAATAAATAAATATTTACTAGAAAATTGTGTTCAAAACACGAATACACGTTTATAAAAAGATTGCCTTTTAATAAATGTAGGCGTATAGTTTATTTAAAATTCAGGCGTTTTATGTAACGTAGATTCTAAAAATGAACTGTTTAATAGAAAAACTGATAATGTTGTATTTATTTTTTATTAATCGTTTGATAAATCCCTTACTAATATAAATGTGAATGTGTGCTTGTTTGTTACGTTTTCACGCAACAACTACATAACCGATCATCATGAAACTTTGTATAGGGTAAAACGAGGTAATACCGGTCAGTTCACAATTCCGGTCACCCAAATATCTTACAAAGTACTTCGTATACGCGCACTTTGACATGCACATATGTTGGCGTGATTGTTTCCCATCCCGACACATCGATCTTTGATAAGTTACAATCACGCGTCACTCAGAACGAGGCGTTTGTTTGTTTCACGAAGTTTTCTTTTAATTTTTTGGTCGCAGAAAATAAGAGGTGAGTATTTTAATATTCATATTTAATTTATTACCTGTAATAATTTTTGTCAATCAGTTATTCAACTATCCATTTGCATGCAGAATCCAAGAAATTTGCAACAAGTTTTTTTTAAAATGATTATTAACCTCAAGCGTGCACATGTGGCTAATGCCGGTCACTGTGACCGGTATTACCCGCAAGTCACATATACTAGTAGATGTTATTTTTTAGACTTAATAATCAGCTTCTGTTTATGTTTATTGCATTTCTATTTTCTATATTGTATACATGTATCTATATTCTATTTATTTTCAATTTTAGAATGTCAAAATTTGGAATATGAGCCAAAGATTGAACGTAAAATGGAACCAAAGCGATTTAACCAGGACATTTAAATTTGTCGATAAATCGATACTAATAAGAGAAGCAACGCGTTCTACTGGTATCCCATTATCAACTCTTCAAGAAAGATTTTTAAAAAAACCCTGAATCACTGTCCAGTCTTCACGAAGGAACAGGAAGTAGAAACGACAGATCAAGTATAATTCCTCGGAAAGATATTTTATGGCTACATTTCAATTCAAATAAGAAAGATGGCTTATGAATATCCTGTTAATAATAATTAGAAGCACAACTTTGACGAAAATCTTGGAATGGCTGGAAGAAATTGGTTAATTGGTTGTATGAAAATAAACAAATTTAGCCTCTCGAAAACAGCATGTAGAAGTTCTCACTAGCATTCTTAATAAATAAATTTTGATAGAAAGATAACAGAGAAGAGGAACAGAGAAAAGAAATGCACTAAACAAGAGTCCCGTGTTTGCGATACGTGTTAAAAGCTTGACCGGTATTGTCAACCAGCTGACCGGTATTATGAGCTATGGCTGGCAATACCGGTCAAATCTACTTTTTTTTTAAACGATTATTGTGCCAAATTCTTTATAAATATCGATCTCATTGTTAATGGTTATCCTAGAATAATAGTTGAAGTTATGTTTTCAGAAAAAATTAAAATAAAAGGTTGAGTTTTCACTGAGTAGTGTCTTCTTTTGCTTAAGTGTAGGGTATTACCTCACTTTACCCTACATATTTTTGGAGGTTATAGAAGTAACATAGGTGCTTTTTATTAAAAAAGAAATTATTTTTTACTATAGTTGTTGGTGATCGCAACCTTGTTTTGATTTTCATAAATTATGCTAAGTTTTATAAAAAATACCAATGTCAAGCAGTCCTAATAAAAACTGAAAAGCGAAAAATGGATTTTTCTTTTGCACGGACTCAAATATATAATATATTGCGAAATAGCAGCAATAATAGTTTCCAATTGACTATAGTTAGTATGATCTCTGATACTTATTTAATGACTCACATGCGAACGAAGCCGGGGGTAAAAGCTACTAATGAATATAGCGTTCATTTGCGTTGCGTCACTGCAGTGGTACAGAAAGCGTAATCAAAATTTAACCGTACTATGTTTGTAAAAGTAGATTGTTGCTGTTAGTTAGATAGGATCTTTATCCAGTAATCCACGGTGGATTAAGCATGGTGGATTAGAAGATAACCTCTGCCTACGCCTACTAACTCAGAGCCTATCTCCACAGGCTAACGAATTTAAAACCATTTACCCTAACCAAGATCGTTTATTGCAGTGTTTCCCAAAGTGGGGGCAATTCGAAAATGGACTCGACACGAGTTTAACCCTTTTGCTCCGTTCCATTTAAATGCAATGCTAGATTTCGATGCCAAATTTAACGAAAAAAGCAAATTCTTAAATCATTGTGATAAATAAATATTAGGTATAATTTCGCTCGACGAGACCAAAATATCAACTGGGTGTTTGGTTAGATAAGGGGGGCATAAGAATTTTAGAAAGACTAAGGTGTGCCCCACCAATACATAAAAGATTGGGAAACACTGATTTATTTCCTTCTTTCAAACTTAGCAGAGGAAACCTTACACTGCATAATAATATTTATAAAATTTTATGTATAAATATATACAATCAAATAAATATATAGATGTATAAAATAAAACCAACTGCATGTATATGGAACTAACATTTTGTCTATTTTTTCTGTTGTAATAGCTTGAATATTTTTATAGTATTATTATTGTCATTATTTTGTGTGCTTATGTATGTATCTATGTAACATGGTGTGTATTGTGTGTAGTTCATATGTTTATCTATATTTGTATCTATTTGTACTTCCCTTCTATTGTACACTTGAGTGTCGATTTTGAAAACGGGCCTTAGATTGGTCGTTAGTTACTGATTGCGGGATTTAATTATGCGAGTACGTGTGTCATTTGTTTAAAAGTAACAAACCATTGGGGTACATTTATACCCCAATATATACATACGGATGTATGCAGGGGGTTTATTAGCCTAATAAATTTTATTTTTTTATTTATTTTTATTTATTTATCTATTTATGAATAATATTAATTAATATATAGTTTTCGATGGTCCCACACTAGGCATTGCCTGTCACGTGGGACCCAGATATATATATATATTTATTTATTTCAATTATGTATTCATCAGTAGCATTTTGTTGGACACTATGTAATTGTTTTTTCATTAATTTTCAAAACTTAATACTGTATTTAATGACCATGATCTTGTCCTATTTTATAATTAAAATTTAATTCGATTTGTAATAGAAGTGGTCTTTTTTATAATAGCAGCTTCGTTCGCATTTAAGTCATTAAATAAGTATCAGAGATCATTTCAATAGAAATATGATTCCAAACAGCTGAAACTATAGTAAAAAATATTATTTTTTTGTTACATGTAGTACCTCCAAAAATATGTGCACAAAGTTTCATGATGATCGGTTAAGTAGTTGTTGCGTGAAAACGTAACAAACAAACTCACATTCACATGTATAATATTAGTAGGGATTGTATTGATGTTATTTTGTAGGTATTAATCAATACGGCTAGTACGCGTGCTTTATCCGTATCTAGGGGGCTACTCAGGCGCACTTAGGACGAAAATACGAACGTTTCCTACTCAGGAACACTTACGTAATCATTCACGAAATTACGGATTTGACAGCGACGTCACGACGGATAGGCCACACAATACTTATATTATGGACATTTGACAGTACTTTTTAAGGGGTTATATGTCAAAATTCACATAAACTATAGAAGTGACGGCCGTATCACGAAACTTCGGATATGCCTGAGTAGCCCCCCTATAACTGCAACAATGTAGGTAGCAAAGTTAGCGAGTGATACATACGAAAATATTATCTCGTTAACCCGATTCATTTAATTGATATATAGTACTCTAGCAGTTGATAACGCAAATGTATTGTCTGTCGTTTGACCTACTAGAATGAATTTTTAGAGAAACTGATGTGAAATAATATTGTAGATTAAAATGGCTTAAAAATATAATTATCACAATACATTGTGGCAATCAAAAAATCAGAAGAAAACAAGAAAGATGACACTGACAGACTAAACGTCAAAACCTCAAATCTTCTTAACCCTTAAATGCATGATTTATTCTGACCTCTTGAAAAAATATATCTTGTACACTTGTACATTCTAATGCAGGGAGACATAGAAAGAAATAAAAAATATATTATTTTTATACTATTTTATTAAAAAACCTTATGTTGCAGATATACAACATCATGCATGACACAGTATGTGTTGCGCTCATAATAATGATTTGGTAGCCGTGTTAGTGGTATGTTGCAGTTTTACGTCAATATGCATTTAAGGGTTAAATAAGTATTTTCGGCCTGTGGACCGCCACAAATTCTGTACTATTATATTAATAATAATAATAAATTCTTTGTTGCACATAAAACTGGTACATAGATCTTAATACCATTGGCATTGTCTACCAGCTAACCTTTGTCAGTGTGAGCGGTGATATTCAGGATGCAACGATAAGAAAGATATGAAAATACTAAATATGCACAATACATACATTACACAAAGTTATGATATATATACAGGCGGTTCTCGTACTTACGGCATGTTAGGTTCTCGAAATAAGCAACGTAAATCGAAACATATTTTTTCATATGTTTATATGTAAAACCCAAGGGTTAGGTTTAAAGATAATAGGCCTTAAAAGACGCAATAACTCCTTGATCCAATGGTTGCAACAACGAAGTCGCGTTTGTAGGGACAAAAGTTCGCACAAGTGAATTCTCCTATGCCGGAAATCGAAACAATTGACGTATGCTTGAGGAATAGTGTCAAAAAATTGTTCGACGTAACTCGAAACGACGTAAGTTGAGGACTGCCTGTATTGTAAATATTCTGTTTTAATATAAAATGTTTAGTTCGGAGATTTTTTAAAAATGTGAATCGATGGTGCTTGTCTGATGCTGAGTTTTTTGCTATAATGTAAGACTCGTGCTCAGTGGAGTAACTAGGTAACCAAAGGCCCTGGGGCAAAAAATAAACTAGGGCCCAACTATATACTAAACTAAGAATACAGGGGAGATCCCAACAAGTCTCAAACAAAGATGTTCGATACTTGTTAGGAATTCACCTGTATTTTTTAAATAAGTTCCCATTATTAAAGCCGCGTTCCTGGAATCTGGTTTATTTATATTCCGAATGTGAGAAAAAAAATTCACTAGTTCAATTTATAGTTTGTACGTCAGGGTCCGAGGGACCCCCTGAGCTTGGGGCACTGCCCCGTCTTGCCCCTTAGTAGCTACGCCACTGGTCAGGACATAGTATGTGTGGGTACTTATTATTATTTTAACTAACCTAAAAATGATTTATGCGTTTTCCAATTGTCGCCAAAAGCTTCCCTTAATAAAATATTCGTAAAATTTTATTGTTACTTTTTCTAGTAGATATTAAATACTCTATTTGTTTACTTACATTCAATAATAAACCATAAGATTATCGAATTTAAGCTCAGTTTACAATAGCGATTAATAATTTAGCCGCGATTTCCTTCTGACCTACATAAAAGAACTATTTTATTGGTTTTTTTTTGTTAAGAAATTTTATTAACGTGTTTACTTAAATTATATTTTTAATTACTCTATATAAAAATTTATTAATTTAGAGTAACCTAAATGTCTCAATATAACGATTTCCTCGATTTAAAGAATTTTTCGAAATCTCCTAGAACTGCCCGTAAGAGCTAATGCAAAATATACCTTTACTTTACGAATACATTTGTTAAAAACCTTTTTATAACGAATTTTCAATCTTTGCAAAATATAAAAAGAAAATATTATTTACCTCTATTTAACGAAATCGTTCACTATAACAGGGAGAGCAGATTAGTACCTACGTAAAACTGAGATTAATATATTTTTTAAACCAACCTAACCTCTATATAACGAATCTCATTGTAACAAATTACTTGATATAACGAATTATTTTCTGATTCCCTTCAGTATCGCTATATCAAGGTTGCACTGTATATTATAATTAAAATGTAATTAACAACTTACCGTACAGTTTAATTTTATTATCTTTCGTCTGTACAACAATAATAACATATCCCTGAAGATCCATCGTCTTATAGTTAACAGAAGTCTCCACCGAATTAATCTGTGTGGTCGGCGCGTTGAACGTATTCATCTTTACAACCATCTATGAGTCCATGTATTGCAAAAATAAGCCCGCAAATGCTAAATGAACAGCGAATAGTCACGAATCGTAAACCAACGTTTACGCCAGCACCATTTCAAACAATAATTTAGATTATAAATAGGCAAAATTGGACACATTTTCATAAAGGGATCGCACATTATTATTTAACTAACCCGGTGAAGGAACTCCGGCCATTGTAATGTCACACTGATCCACTCGCATTATATTACTTAAACTATCACTAATCAGTATGCGTAATGACTAAAAAACAATATATAAATTCCTTTAAACACATTTTTAACACATAATTTCATGACACGTTTGAACTGTTTCAGGTTGGCACGCTTCACGGCGATTTGTTTCTTAAATATAAAAAGGAGTTGGCGTTTTTCGATCGTGTTTTGAAAGACGAGGACACTATGATGTATATTTTAATAAAATTATTACGGATTTAAAGCTATTTTCTATGTTTGGATGCTGCGATAGGAGGTGTCCTACGTCCGCGATACTCTCCGCGAGTGAATAACACCTTCCCTCTTGCACGCGATCAATAACGCTCCGTTCGCCAACATCCCTCTCTCAAACACCGAACGGAACGCTTACAAAAATAGCAAGAAATAATAGTAAGCAATTTTACCAATTTATCACGTTATTCATTACTTTTGATAGTTAAATTTCATTTTAGTTTAAAAAAATAATAATAAAAACAAAAACTCGCGTAAAACAGGTCCCACCGAGATTTGAACTCGGATCGCTGGATTCAAAGTCCAGAGTGCTAACCATTACACCATGGGACCGACTGCGGGACGCGCTTGAAATTTTTTTTGCTATCATATTTAAATAGCCATATACATTTGATGTATAAAATATAAACACAAGATAATATACCTATTTTTTAATATTAAAAATGTAGAAATGATATAGAAATCACTAAAATTTTAAGAAATCGCCTCATTTCTAAAGTTTTTTTAGTATGATATCTAAGGATTTTAATAAAAAGATTATATTTTTGAGCTCCATCTAGTGTATACATTTGGAACTAGTATTAAGAAAGAAATAACATTAGAGTGAGACAAAACTTGTTTGATAAATGTTCTTGCTAGATGAAAAAAATATTCTCAGCTGATTGAAAAAAGTGACTATAATAAAATAACAACCCTAATTAAAGGGAACATATTTTTCTTCTAAAATTTAGATATGGACAACGTTTTACTTATATTTTCATGTCTCTATTCTATTACTTGACATAATTCCGAATTGTTCATTTTATGTATAAATTATTAAATATGTGAGAACCTATTGTAATTTTTAAAGATGTTTATATACATATATTTACTAACTCTTTGCTGCAGCTGAGGATCAGACTTCTGTTATTAAATGTCTACGCCTGGAAGTTAAATGCTATACTTAGTTGAGGAATAAATTATTTTATTCCTGGTAACTCCAATAATGACAGTTAGTTTGTCATCGTTGTCGCTGTGGTGTGGTTGTCATTCCGTGTACAAAATAACGCGATAGATGAATGAATATTGTTCGCAAGCCAAATACAGAAGTTAACCATATCGCGTATTTAACGTGGAAACTCTGTCGCGAGTGGCTTGACTTTGAATGCCTGCTTAATCTGTATATCTCGAATTGTTCGAAATCGCCATGATCGATGTGAGAAACAAAGATGGCGGAATAATACGGTGATCATAACCGTCGAGCGCGGCGGTGTATGCGGGCGGCGCGATGCGGCCGGGGTGATGGACGAGGCGCCCCCGCTGGAGCTGTTCACCGCCGTGTACGACTATGCGGCGCAGAACGACGACGAGTTGTCGCTGCGCTGCGGCGAGGTGGTTGAGGTACTGTCGCGGGACCCCAACATCTCTGGCGACGAGGGGTGGTGGACGGGCAAGAAGGGGGACCGCGTCGGCATCTTCCCTGCGCTCTACGTGACGGCGGAGGACCCACTAGCGGTCGGAGAGTCGCTAGCCGTTAGCTCGGTCATTGGTCAGGTGGACCCGCCGAGAGTCAGTTTTGAGGAACTGAAACTCGAGGAGGTGATCGGAGTCGGCGGTTTTGGCAAGGTGTATCGCGGCTATTGGAACAGAGAGGTGGTAGCGGTGAAAGCAGCACGTCAGGACGCGAACGAAGACCCCGAGGATGTGAAGAAGGGGGTGCTGCAAGAGGCAAAATTGTTTTGGATGTTGCAGCATGAAAACATAGTGTCGTTGAAAGGCGTGTGTCTCGAGGCGCCCAATTTGTGTTTGGTGATGGAATACGCGCGTGGTGGACCTTTGAACCGAGTGTTGTCAGGCCGTAAGATACGTCCTGGCATATTGGTGGACTGGGCTATTCAGGTCGCGCGCGGAATGGCCTACTTGCATGTGGAGGCGCCTATATCACTCATACACCGAGATCTGAAGAGTTCTAATGGTGAGTTTTGTTGCTTTTTATATGTAAACAAAAACAATTTGAGGTTATATCAGTACTAACTATTAATACTATATCACAATTGTAATGATACAGAAAACCAAGGATAACGGGAATCCCCTCTTATCACTTTCAGGAAGCTGGAAGTTGAATATGTTGATATACAACCTAGTAAACAAAATTATCTCTTATACCAAATATATATCTGTAATGTGTACTACAATTCGGCAGACTTATAAAAAAGACACAGAATCAAAAGCACCACTTTCAAACGTAACACTTGTGTTGTGTCTAGAACCTAGTCACGAGAGGAGTGTGCCCTGTCAATTTAGACGGAGCACACTTGTCTCTTTAACACGTTGAAGACCGCATTGCAAAATCGTATTTCTCACATATGGACCGGAATTTTTATTATTGTTAATTACATATATTATTTAAATCATGCCCACCTTGTACAAGTGGTTCCCAAGTAAAACATGTTGTGTGTCTACCTGGGTCGGTAATGTTGTTATGGAGTGACCTGCTGATGGGCATGCAGTATTTAACGTGATAAGCTGGCATAGCAAAGGTGACTGCTGTCTTCACTCAAGGACTGCACTTTAGCTTTTAACATCAGGTGGAGTGTGGTCATATGCCACCTTGAAACAAGGTTAATATGCCCAAGCTAAATTCTGAAATGCAACTAGGTTACTTGTAGGGTATTACACTCTGAATACCAACTAATCTTGAGTTACAGTGTTGCTGAGGGATTTGTCATGACATGTTCGGAATGTCTTGTTTTTATCACATTAAATATCATTCAATTTTTATAAAGTGCCCGAAGACAGAATATATATACAGTTTATTGGAAGACATTTTATTTATTTATTTATTTATTTATTTATTGGGTCCACAAACAGGGCTCTACAATTAGACTAGGAATTAACATCGTACTAAGAATTATAATAATCAGATTGTAGGCCCTATGCATAGTGAACACAGCATGCACTTACATTACAAAACTATTTACAATTAAAGCAAAAAAGAAACAAAAATACAATCATTCATTAATTAAATCAAAATAACAATCAAATCAAATAAAAATCATTTAGTGATAGTAATTTGCTACGTGTGTCCTGGGAATCTTATGATCGCTGCAAATATAGTACTTGATTGTTATATTTATTGTTGAAGTGAACAAGCCGCTATTACAGTTGCTGCATATTATTAAGTATAATTGTATTTTGAGTTGTTATATGTATTGATGATAATGTGAGTTTTTATAGTTCAGCTCTTTACCAATAGGTTCGCATTGATTCACTCTATACATACAGTAATGCCCCGCTGTACGTTCCGGAAAAAATCGCGTTAACTGAAATTACCGCGACCATAGAGAAGTTAATGACTACATTATGTTTATACGCACTCTTTCGCGTAATTTAATAATAAATTTAAATTTCGCGTTATAGTGGAACCGCGCATAACGGGGTCGCGTAAAGCGGGGTATTACTGTAAATCTCTTTACAGCATTTAAAAATCCACACTAGAAGAGATATTTCTTTTATTATTGTGTTGAAAATAATGGCAATAATATTCTTATGAAATATCATCTGATTGTTAAACCCACGTGTGAAATAGTTCTTTATAATTTGCGCATACACCTACATGGGGTATTGGCTAATGAAATCATTGACAATGAAATTTTAATAATGCGTTTCGTTCGTTGAGTCGATCTGGATGTAAGCTCGTATGTAATAGAAGGGTAAAGGTAACGTTTATAGACTATGTGTCAGATGTATTAGTTTTTTGGCATGTCGGAAACACTTTGAGAGACTTTATGTGGATTACATTCGAGTACCAGTATGTTAGGCACGACTGACTTTTAATGTTTTATTTACCTCATTCTTGACAAAGCCCTAATGGCTGCGATTCTTTAGTGTGTATATCAGATGCATGTAGATATAATAATAATAAATTCTTTATTGCACAAAAATAACTTAATGCATGTAGGTATTGTCTGCCAGTTAACCTTTGGGAGATGTGAGTGTTGTGAATAGTGCAAAGCAAAATAAATAAAATAATAAAAATAAAAACAAAATAATACATATACAATGTAGGAACTGCAAATAAGATGGTAATAAGAGAACAAATTTCATATTAAAGGATATTATTTAAAATTATTTTGCTTATAATTCTCGCTACATTAGGCCGATGAAGGAAAATAACCTCCACCACTTCACGTGGCATCATCAGGATTTCTGCAAAGTAACGCCTGAAACAATTAATTAAATTTCATATCTATTAAGTTAAGATTTAAAATTAGAAGTGAATATTTTAAACGTTAAAAAGAGTTTAACACGTTCACGCCGGCGCGGTCCCCCGGTGGCCCACACTAGATGTCTCATTGTGCGGCGTGGTCCACTGGTGGCCCGCACTAGACTGTGCTATTAACACCAAATATTTAGATCTTTAAGTAAGTAGAAATAATTAATAAAAAAAATAATCAATGCTGTATAATGCCCTGGATTAGCTCCCGTCCGATAGAGCACAAAGCTTTAAACGCAGCCGCCACAGGGCGAGGAGCATGAAATACAGCGCCGGCGTGAACGTGTTAAGTTTGATCATAGTTCCAGTCACTATGTCAGTTATATAAATGATACCGCCCTATATAAAGGTAGTTAATGTTACATAAATTATTCCTGTAATTTAGGGTTATGTATCGCAACAGGGCGCACGTAATGGTACCCTTCCTTCGTGCCATTCAATGCTTAGAATAAATAATTCGGCCCATGGGACGAATTTGTTGATGTTGTCGGTGTGAAATGTTTAACAAATTCGTCTTTTACTACATTTTGTTTTGGTTGTGATCTTTTAAACAATCTATTCGAATTAACACTATTAGAGTATTTAATTAACGGTATTTTATTATTGCGAAACCCAATTGATGTATTTTCTGACTTTTTCGTTAAATCGTTCGTTATAACAGGGAAAGCAGATTAGTACCTACGTAAAGATGAGATTAATTTTTTTTAAAACCTACCTAACCTCTGTATAACAAACCTCATTGTAACAAATTACTTGATATAACGAATCAGTATCATTATATGAAGGTTGCACTGTCTTTTGAATGGTCCGAAAATGTGTCTCGAATTAGATTCAACCCGCCCCGTCGGACGTATTTTATAGACATCGCTCAGAGGGGCTGTCGCCCTAACCCTTTGTATACTAATCCAATCAGCTGAAAGCTTCGCCTTATCGTTTGCTCGCCGTTTAAAATCACTCATTTTGACATGATGTTCCTGGTCCAATTTGATATATCTAACGAGATATGACGCCGATATAAATATGAAAGGACTTTTGTTTTTGCATACGTATTCAAAAACTTCTGTTTAATGAGGGCGCTATGTTCTTAACATGAAAATATTTTGTTATATGCAGCATAAACATCTTATATCTCTAAGTCAGTGATTCTCAACTATTGTGCCAAAAGTGTTCTAAAAGTGTGCCGCCAAATTTTAGTTATATAATAATGTTAATATTATTAAATAATACGATTTTAAAAAAATTTTAAACTTATCTTTTCTTTTTGTGTGCCGTCAATATTTTGAAATCGTGCCACAACAAAAAAAAATGTTGAGAATCACTGCTCTAAACACTTATTAATCGTTTTTAATTGCCTGACTATTTTAATTTTAAATTATTAAAAGTCCGTATTCTGTCCGTAACTGTGATCACCTGATCATTACTTAAATGCATTTTATTCCATTTTGTGCAGTAAAAATTATTTACTAATAAATTATAAATCTTTAAACTTGACAACCATTAGGCAATAATCAAAGTAAAATAAAGTAATATCAAATATTCAGTTTAAACATTAATTAGCATTTTTTTCTTTCTGTTATTTATTAATAAGTAACGATTGAAACGATTTCTTATAAATGCGTGTAACAGAACGTAATGACAGCTAGGTGATAGTATACAGCTGCAATGAATTGTTATCATTGGTCAAAAGTTACGGCAATAATTTTTCAAGCGTGTGATTGGTCCATTTGTTTCGTACGACTGACAGATATTTGAAGTTTTGATCTCTATTCAGTGAATAGTTTTTTTTATTATGGGACTTCCGTAGTAATTTTAAACAATAGTAATTTGATTGTTTGTAATTATATATAATATATACATTCTTAGTAAAAGGAGACAAAACTCAGCACCTATGTTTGTATTTTACTTCAAGTTTATAAAATATTTTTAATGCTACTTATACCCTCTGGGTACGCTCGTGAAACTTGACATTTTATCCGGTTGAATGGTGGGTGACTTTTACGCGCTTGCGTACTATGCCACTGCTTACTTGTGTAATAATTTACGAGGCCTTGTTTTAAAATTTAAAAAAAAAACAAAATAATTGTTATACGTTTCAAAATGTATATATTGTATAATTAATTATTTATCTCAGTGATTCTCAAAGTTGATTGATTGGGTTTCGACCATCTAACAACAATTTCCAACCTCGGGGATCCATTTCTTGGCTGTTTTAGAAAAATGAGGGTATAAATATATTCAGAGATTCCCTAGTAGTGAGACGCGGAAATACTTAATGCAGTCTCATTTGTTCTAATTAGAATGAAAAAAAAAAGAAGAAAATACAAGCGTTACCAACATGAATGAAGGACTGTTATATTAACACATACGTACATATTACACTTTGGGATCCACTCAATATTTGTTCGCGACCCACACTTTAGGAATTTCTGATCTATCCCGTACAGCAAATGGTCCCACGGAATCTTGTACCTATTTCTGATAAGATTTAACACATTTAATTACTCAGAAAGAATTACATAAATTCGCTTACATAACGTACATAGACTATATATATCGCATTATATGTAGTAAAATATTTACAACACCATTACAAGGCACTCAGACTCGTTATATGCTTCTTCAATTCATATTTAAATTTGGAAATATTTTTATTATTAGTTATATTAATTGATGTTAAAGTTTAATCAGTAGAGTGGATATATAAGTCGGTTTGTGGCCGCAACCGATCAGCCGTTCACTCGATTACGCAACGTGTTTAATAGCCGCTAATTTGCGGCTCAGGGAAGCTAACTGTGGGAGTTTAATTCAAACGATCTTAGTTCAGTTTCGGTTTGGCGGTTCACTCGCTCTAAGTTCGTTCGTAAAGAAGGTCCTTTTGTGACTTAACTTTGACGTTTAAGTAACCATACAGTTTTAATTATTACCCGAAACCTTTTTGTTTTTAATTTGTGCTTTTGTTTTTTTTTTTAAATTGAAGTTACGAATATGCTGTTCGTTATCAAAATTGTATTTTGTGAGTGGATAAATACAAAGATCCATTGGCATTAGTCTCTGGCTTGGGATCGAACTAGAAACTAAATTGTTGGAATCGTTGTTTATTGCCGAATTAATTTAAGACAGTTAGGGAATGTAGAAAGAATTCTCAGACGGGTTTTAGTGCTCATGTGTTAGGCGATCTAGACAGAACTGGGTGCTAGATAAATGAGTTTGCTTCCCATCGGAACTGGTGTCTGCTTTCTTTGCTATTTCTAACACGAATAAAATTCCTTATCTGTCTTATTTGGAAAACTCGGTAGCGTGAGAAAACGTTTCTGCATCTGTATAAAGTAAATGATAATTTGAATTACATTTAGAGTGTGTTTTAATTTAAATAAAATAATAATATTTCAAAATGTTTTAAAAAAATGTCATTTAAACAGTTCCTCCCCCCTCGTTCCTCCCCTCGCCCTTCGCCCCTCCCCCGTAAGCAATCATTTTAACAATTTTTAATTATTATTTTAACTTTTTATAAAGGATCTTCGGAAAGCGGGAGTTTAATACAGTATTTATTTATAAAACCTATCTACAAAATTACATTAGGACCGCATATTATAAAAAAGGACTACTATTATACAAACTAAATGAAAGATTCCTATATTCAGAAATTACGCTCCAGCATCGATTCACTGAGTAGAGTTCAAAACTTCAATTATCACTCAGTCGTACGAAACGAAAGACCAATTACACGCTTGAAAAAGTGATTTTTGACCAATGATAATAATCCTTTGCAACTGTCTACTGTCACCTAGCTATCATTACGTTCTGTTACACGCATTTATAAGAAATCGTTTCAATCGCTACTTATTAATATATAAATGGCAGAAAGAAAAAAATGCTAATTAATGTTTAAACTGGATATTTGATATATCAGATTTTTCTTATAAGTAAAAAAAAATGACGTAGAGTGGTAGGCAGACTGATGATGGTATTAGTCCAGTATGTCGTCCTGGGGAAGTACCACCACTTTCAAGCGGAGCACCCGTGAAGTGACCTACCTAGTCGCGTTTCGGGATCAGCTTGGAAGTAGCCGGGATAACGAGAGGAGTGTATCCTGTCAATTTGGCCGGAGCACATTCATCTCCTCAAAATGACGTACAACATGCCAAGCTAATGGTAGTTGAAACCCCTGGTAAATTGTAGTGAATTATTGTCTAAATATCCACACCCTTTTGTCGTAATGTTTACCATATTGTTACGTTCCGAGGATTATTTTAATGTTAATTATTATTATCTATTCAATACGCAGACGTCTATCTGTAGTTGATTTTTGTTATACATTACTGCTTTATTTATAATTTATTTAGAACTTTTCCATATAAATATTAGGTGTATTATTATTGTTTTATATTATTGCACCCTGAATATTAACGCTCACATTGACAAAGGTTAGCGGTTAGATAATGCCAATGGTATTAAAGCTCGCCTAGGTATCAATCTTATGATTCCCGGTCCCCCATATATTTAACTGTTATTAACCCATTACTTCCCAAGCGTCGAAAACATGTGAATTTTTTGATGAAATCTTTAAATTAAGTTCATTACGTTAAGAAAAAAATTGTATGACAAAAATAATCTTTAACGCTGGGCCGGCCTGTCCTATAAAGTATGACAACGGGGATAAAAATTATATTTTGTTTATTATTAGTTATTAGTATTTGTTTAGTATTTAGGGTTTTAGATCTTTTCTATATTTTTTTTTTGAACGTAAAATATAATATTTAGTTATTATTTAAGATTAATACATATATACTATTAGTTACCCTACGTAGCACAATGTATCCTAATTTTGGAGTCAGGGGGCTTATCACGAATTTAGTCTGGCTTTCGAATCGAGCTGTCACAAGTAAAACGGATCCGTTAGCAATCGGGATCATGAATTTTTACTAACGACTAACGAGCACTGGCAATCTATCAAATGAACGAAAGATCGAGACGTTCGAAAATTAACAAAAAGTATCTAAAATATTGTAGTTCCAAATCCGCACGCGGTGGCGCTGCTCAAATTTCCATACAAATCGCTTGAAGCGATCTCGGTTCGAAAGCTAGACTAAAATTCGTGATAAGCCCACAGGACATACAGTATGTATATTCTAAATTTATTCGAGCGTAATATTTCGCACGGCCACTGTCACGTGACATTTATACGAACACGCGAAGCAATAACACGCAATTACAATTCCAACCCCCTTGTTTTCCTTGTATGCCAAGGTTGGTGTTGCTGCAATATTTGAAATGAATTACTAATGACGTCGCTCCTATCGGCGATAGAAGACGAAAGGGAAACTATTGTGACGTCGTGTTCTTTGTCGGTTATAATTTGATAGTTTTTTTTTATGTACAGCAGCCATTCTCAAAGTGTGTTCCGTGGAACCCTAAGGCTAAAATACTTCAAAAAATACCTACCAAAGGGAGATTATAAGGTTACATTCCAACTAAATATTACGTAATATTACATTGCAATATGATTATTCATAAATACATATAAATCAGTTTTTTATAATTATAGTAAGGCTTTTTCCTTCGCCAAAAAAGTTTAAGAACCGCTGATGTACAGAGTAACCTTAATGATTGGCTCGATTTAACGAATTTTTTGAAGTCCCCTAGAACTGCCCGTAAGAGCTAATGCAAAATATACCTTTACATTACGAATACGTTTGTTAAAAACCCTTTTATAACGAATTTTCAATCTTTGCAAAACATAAAAAGAAAGTATTATTTACCTCTATTTAACGAAATCGTTCGCTATAACAGGGAAAGCAGATTAGTACCTGCGTAAAGCTGAGATTAATAATTTGAAATTGATACTTTTTAAAAATATTATTAATTAAACTAATGGTTTTAGTTTCTTGTTGGGTTATTTTGGCTAAATACTTGACATTGGCAGAATTGTCTTCATTAGACATCTGAGGCCATTAATAAAAGAAGAACAAGAACAATTAGTTTGTTCGGGAATAATAAATTTCACTAGATGAAGTCTATTCTGATAGCAAAGATCTGTACTGTTGAAATGAAATTAGTTTATTAGCATAGCCACTAAAGGCGTGCACTTGCTCATCGTTAGACTCTACAGTGATTTCGGAAAGGCGTATGGCGAGAAGAAGACCACAAGAAACTCGTCGCCTCTACATGAAATAATTAATAAAAAAGGACTGAATTCTAATATATATATATATATATATATATATATATATATATATATAGAAAAAAAGTAAATAACAATTCACATAAATCACATAATTGAGCATGTATGCTAAAAACGCCAGCGTTACCGCGGCACGTGGCTTCTAGGAGAAACGATAACAAAACGTCTCATTCTACGGCCGTGTTCGTGTCACGGTTACGGCCGACCAATTAGCGTCGTTTACGATGCTCTGAGCCGTGCAACTCGGATTACTCGTGTTTTCTTTTTTTTCTATGACATTTGGCATATAGATATTTAAGTTTTAACACTGTAATGAAATGAGAAACAAATGAAAATTTATTACGTATGACGGCGATTACATATCGAAATAGAGTGAATGATTCCTGTATATTGACCGCTGTCGTCAGTTTATATATATATTAGACCGGTTCAAAAAAATCGACTATTTTTTTTTTTCAAAACCCGCAGTGAAATATCTTCCTAGTCACGAAAAAAGAAGCCTGTGAAAACGGGAGCTCTTAATATCAATTTTGAAAGGTCGCTCATCGTGAATTTCTATTTTACGTTTAAATAACATAGGAAAATATTTTTTTTAACTTTGGAATTTTACAACTCAGTTTTGAATTAACATGTCGGAGTGAGCAATACATATTTTTGAAGGAAATTGAACGCTCTAAATAAATGGTCTCTTAAATTTTTTCTGTAAGTCCACTCCTTTAAAAGTTATTTGAGTTTAAAATTCAATATGTAATCAATTTAATTTTTTTTTCTTAAATTGTGATATAAATAAATTTTATCGCTTAACAAAAATAAAACTTATCTTAAATTGTAAAATAATTTTTTTCGAAGTCCTTAACCATCGGTTAAGTAGTTGTTGTGTGAAAACGTAACAAACAAACTCACATTCACATTTATAATATTAAAGTAGGGATATGATAGTAATTTTCTTCTTCTAATTCAAGGGGGTCAACGAAGTGTGACATTGTATGACAAGGGGCGAAGAGGTGTCCTAAATTTCATGACATCAAATTTGAAAATATGATATATTCAATTATTAGAACATTATTTTGTTAATTTTCATACATACCTATTGAAAAATAATTTAAATGGAAAAGAAATTTAGTAATTTCTAGGCATAAAATTGCAAAATATATGACGCCATACTAGGTGGGGGTGTCTCGCAATAGTGATCATCTGTGACAAGGAAATTATTAAACTAGTATGTAGTTATACGTATTTCTAAAATAAAACAAATGAATTTGAGACTAGGTGCTCGAATTAAGTGTTCTTTTGTTTTTCTAAATTGTGAGGACCAATTTTTGTATTTAATGGTTTAATTTTTGTTTCTCGTATAAAATGACGTAGTGACGTAGTTTTCTTTCAGTCGTGATCTGTTTTGCATGTCATAAATTAATAAATCTATCTAGAAAGAAAATGTATTAATTGCTCAACGTAATTACAAGCTTCTCGTTAGTGTATCAGATATGATAGAACAGCGGTTCTCAATCTTTTTTGGCGAAGGAAAAAGCCTTAATATAATTATAAAAAACTGATTTATATGTATTTATGAATAATCATATTGCAATGTAATATTTAGTTGGAATATTTAAATGTAACCTTATAATCTCCCTTTGGTAGGTATTTTTTGCAGTATTTTAGCCCTAGGGCCATAATGGCTGTAATATAATTTTTAAATAAACAAAAATTCGTGTGTTGTTAGTATGTGTAATCCAATGTTTGTTGTTTATTTTGCGGTTTAATAGGTTCGATGACCCGGTGCGCGAAAATTGCATCTGCTTCGTTTGCTATTGGTCGATCGGTCGGTCGATTAGTTTGGTGATCAATTTGGTAACTGTAACTCGTATATGTGGCAAGATTTTTGTTCTACGGCATCGAATGTGTCTTCGTTAGATGTTTTATTGTGTTCCAATTTCAAACCGTTTTAAAATCTTAATAATATTTTCAATTATCTTGAATTAGTGGTACTACACTTTAAAAGCTTTGAAAATAATCTAAAATAGAATCGTTTCTATAGAAATCACACTAGTAATAATTTATTAGGTGTTTAATTTAAACCTATACGAAAATAACTAATACCACCGACGTTTCTGGTTACTAAATTTAACTTGGAAACATCGTAAACTCACGTCGGTCGAGTGAGAATAACAAAAGTTACCGCTCGACCCCTAAAATTTCCCATAATCATTTGCATACAACGCTCGTGGAAAAAAACGCCATCGGCACAGCATCATTTTACCAGTACGATGTTTTGTATTAGGGGGGTCTACTTGTAGATTATGAAAATGATTTCTTGTCACTATATTTATTATTTGAATGTATTTTTAATGTCTATAACCTAGTCACATTTCATATTTAAAGACTGCCACTGTGTCTAAATTCTAATCGGATGTGAATTAAGTTTCGTATACTATAGGTAAACCCCCCGGTAGAGACACGTGTACGTGTAGAATTTAAAAACAATGTGTTTGGGTTTGGTTATTACACAATTAACCTCCACAATTGGCAAAGTAACCGTCTTCACTATGCCGGCCTAATATGTCGGGTAAGAACGGTCGAATAGTACATGTCGAGTTTGAATCAAGTCTTCGTCTGACTCATATCAGAAAGTTTTTTTTTCCCTACATTCACCTATGAATCACTCCGGAAATGATGGAATGTCGAATTTATAATATTTGCTTTATTATTGTTAGTTAACGTGACTGAGTAAATTTGCGTAAACAGTTAGTATTTGCGGGCTGAAGCTAGTTTCAGTCGATCGCTGTTACGCTGAAGTTACAGTTTTGGTTCATGGTCGAATACTATATAGTTGTACTATGAAAATAATAAAGCAATAGGTGTTCGTTTTGGAGCCTTGATTGACACCATACAATATGTGTTTATGCAGTTGTTTTGATGTATAAGGTGGGGCACGGGAACCTCCCACATTTCAGAAAATCGCAGTGTCTGCTGGAACACCCTACTGAAAAACAATTTTGTCTCATAAAGTTTTTTGAAATGTGGGAGATTCCCGCGCCCCACCCTATATATATATATATATATATATATATATCCAAAGCTCAGTATCTATTGTATGTGTGTTGATTACATAGCCACAAGAAACATTACTGACCTGGAGGTCTCACTATGTGTACTATATGTTTTTGGGGTCGCTTAATCCGAATCCAGGGTCAATTTTATTCCAGCACATCTGGGTTCGGCCATAATCTCAAAATATACCCTCAAATTTGCTATATTTTTTATTTTGCACTTGGCTTTCCTATAACACTCTATGTTCGAGCAACAGACTGGCATTCGTATTTAATCATAATGTATATAGTTTTCTTCAGATGTCTAACACAACTATTAGGTTACCAAACTTAGCTTTATTTCTCTAGTCTAGTGTAGTGTAGTTGTCACTTTCATGTATGTCTAAATAAATAAAACTGCTAACTGTATGGTTCTAAAACCTCATAATCCCATAATACGGTAATAAGGTTTTGAATTGATGTTTGTGACTTATGACCACACTCTAATATGAAACAACTATTGCCATAGACAGGTCTGTCGTGCCTTCGCTATACCGGTTTGGGGATATCTTGGGCAACTTCGGACAAGTGTGACTTTGTCAAGTGAAGTCGTGTGTTGCATTTGGTTAGGCCAGGGGTCGGCAGACTTATCAACCAGATGAGCCGAATATTAAGTTTGTAGATTTTCCCATGCCTTCAGAGAGCCGCAACATGAACTTTATTATATACTATTGTATTGTAAGAAGAGCCAGATAATCCTATGGCAAGAGCCGCATGCGGCTCGCGAGCCGCGGTCTGCCGACCCCTGGGTTAGGCGATAGTTCTAGAAAGTAGAAAAAATGTGACGGTATGGGTTGATAGGAACAAGGTCGTGGGTCGACTGCTAGTATGGTACGTAATGATTAAAGTAAGCCTCTTTTAAAAGTTTAACAACAATGTCAGTTACAATATTAAAGAGTCATTCATGACTTTTGGAATGTGACGCCGTGTTTTGCCATAGCGACAGTGCGCGCGATATTGGGCTTTAATGTGCGCACGTTAAGTGCATGTATTGGTTGGGAATTTATTTTGTTTACGAGTGAAACCTGATGTAATGTATTGAGTGCCCCATAAGGTAGCGAGAGTGACACTTGTTTACCATAGATTTGATTACAAGTTAGAATTGTCTTGTAATGTTTATTAATTGTTATTTCTTATTAGTTTCTAATTGGTTTTGGTGTACTATAAAATAAGCTCGTTTAAAGTGTGTAGCAGTGAACGTGGCGGAATACGTTTTTAAATTTAAAATATGCAATACTCCTCCTTTGAAGATTTACCGACTTGCATCACGTGTTTAATGCAATTTTGTTTCGGTGATCATTTTTACAAAAGAGTGGGGATAGACTTTGTTCATGGGTTTTAATAATACAGTCGAACCTGGATAAGCGAAAATTCAAGGAATTCAAGTAGATTTTAAAAAAACCGCCTAATTGATCGCATAAACACTTGTTTCTATCTTGTGTTTTTCTTTTCAAAATTTATAATCTTAATATTTGACCCGGTTTAGTGTTGCCGCGTCTAGTTGTAATTATATCTGCGCAAATTACAAAGAAAGCCAGATGAAAGGAAAGATTTATTACAAGTAGGCACAATTAAGATAAGGTGCCTTCCTTACAAGGTTTAATAGTAGGTAAGTGGAGCCTTCGTGTAATATCACATTATTTAACCTACCCTTGTTGAAAAACATCTCGATATTTCATCATTAATAGGGAGCGGTCATTTGACCGAAATTAACGGAAAATGATAGTTGTGTACATACTACATAGGTACTATGTTTAGAGAAACTGATGTGAAATAATATTGTAGATTAAAATGGATTAAAAATATAATTATCACGATACATTGTGGCAATAAAAAAATGAGAAGAAACAAGAAAGATGACACTGACAGACTAAACGTCAAAACATATGATACAATGTACTACTGTTTATATAACTTATTTTTCTCTATACTATTTTCACCATCTCTAAGATTGATAAAAATTTCCAATTCATCTAGCTATATTTATTCTCGTATTATTATACCTCCTATTGGTTTATAATAGGATGACAATGCCCCTATACAGCAGCTATTCTTCTACATCATAGTAGATTTATTATATATTATTATGACATTAGTATGTAAGTGGTCAATGCCAGTATACAGCAGCTAAATCAAATTGATAATTATTAAATTAATAAATTTATTTCATTTGTATTTGTATTGACGAGTAAAAGCGCTCTATTGGAGTCAAATTACTAAAAGTAAATAAATAATATATATTGTTCAAAAGGGTTCCATCACTAAAAAAAGTTTGAGAACCACTGGAATAAAAAAATATAATAAATCCATACCAGGATAGCTTGTCCTATTGGTATTAGGACAAGAACCACACAGACACAACTAACAGATAAAAAAAATTGTTCTGTAAATGATTTGTAAATTGCGCGACAGAGGTCGTTAGTTGTATCTGTAGTAGTTGTAGCTATTACGATCGAATGTGACATTTAATCCGAATTAGGCGAAGTGATCGAGGTCATTGTACGCATAAAAAAGTGAGATTTAAAAATATAAATTCACACTATAAATGGAAGCAATTAATTTTGTTTACAATTTTTTTTTAAGTTAACAAAAGTAGTAATGTGACGAAATATTGTTTACGATATATTCTACCCTACCTTTTAACTACTGTTTCTCTCCGTATTACCTCTCCCATTATGTAAACAAATAGTGTAGTACGTAAACCTGTTTATGCATTTTTTTTAACCTTTAGCTACTGAGGTGGATTTAATTTCTGACGTGGGGGCCTCAGAGTCCCGTACACATATGTGCTTGTATTTAAAAATCTTTAGGGTTTTAAGGGTTTAGTGTTTAATATTTAGCTTCAGTGGATGTGTCTAAATAAAATATTTTTTTATAATTTATTTGGACATAATTAACTATAATTTCAAAGTTTAGAAAACACTTAGTATTTTTTTTTGGGAAAAATCACACGAGATCATAAATCAACAAATTAACTAATTAGAGTAATTCAAAAAATTTATTTTCTCAAAACCTGAGAGGCCACCATCTCAGCAGTTACAGGTTAATAGTAGTTGGTACGGGAGCGGTAAAAGTAAATATTTAATGTATCCGATAGAGCAGCCATTCTCAAAGTATGTTCCGCGGAACCCTAGGGCTAAAATACTGCAAAAAATACCTACCAAAGGAAAATTATAAGGTTACATCTAAATATTCCAACTAAATATTACATTGCAATATGATTATTCATAAATACATATAAATCAGTTATTTATAATAATTAAGGCTTTTTCCTTCGCCAAAAAAGTTTGAGAACCGCTGCGATAGTGTATTATGCAAGTTTATCGGTTGCCATCTCGGGGTAGAATTTTACGACTTGTACATTCCATTCGTAGTTTCTCCATGCAATTCGTATTTTTTAGTTATCAAATAAAGGAACTATATATATAAAACTCAAAGTTAGGTGATCTATCAACGCACAGCCCAAACCACTGGACGGATAAATTTGGCAGCAGGTTGAATGATTTGGAATTTAAAACACGTATAGAATAAATATTAATTAATGAAGACATTTTTACACACGCTAAACAAAAATAAAGCCGCAAAAACTATACCTAATTAATAATAATACTTCTTAACGGGAGCGAAGCCGCGGGCAACAGCTAGTTAATTAATAAAGTGTTTTATACTCTAAATTAGTAGGTTTATCACGAATTTTAGTCTGGCTTTCGAATCGAGCTGTCACAAGTAAAACGGATCCGTGAGCAATCGGGATCATGAATTTTTACTAATTTTAGTCCAATCAATGAACTTTTGGTCCTATGTAAAAAAAAAATAAATCTTACCCGGAAAAAAAAATGTAGTCGTATAGAAAAAGAAAAAAGAATATGAGTATCTGTGTGGAGCAACTCGCGCCGGACTGGCGAACCTAACCCAAAAAATTCTCAAAGTTCAAAAAAACGGTTTTTTTTAAATAAAAAAAAAACAATGTCTCCGATCAGAAAAAGTTAAATTATAAAGTTGTAGATATTAAAAAAACACATCGATTTGTTTTTGTTGAGTTTAATTCGGTGCATAACTTTTCGAGTTATTTTAAAAAAATCATCGAAAATGACCATTTTTTGTTTTTATAATAACTTTTTTAATTTTTGTTTTTTTTTTTTTTGAAATTCAGCAAAAAGGTAGGTATTTACTAGCCAAATAAGCTCGTTTTTGTAAAGTTAAAAAATATTAATTTTTTACCGAGATACATCGATTTTTCGAAAAAAAGGTGCCTTCGGAAAATGGCCACTTAAGCCCTAGGGAAGGTCATAGAAAATCGTCCGGGTACGCATTTTCTTTGTGAAGAGTTGTACTTTCATACTATTAAAAAAGGGAATCGATTTTTTAAATTTTTAAGTCCCAAAAATGACTTTGAAAAATCCCATTTTTTTAAAAAATGACGTTTTTGGACCATATTTTTTTCATTTTTTTGTTTTAATAACATTATTAACTGCAGCTAAATCAATCAAATAAATTCGTGAAAAAATGCGAGTAACCTATTTAAGCCACAGCCGAAAAATGAAAAAAATATGGCCCAAAAACGTCATTTTTTTAAAAAAAGGGATTTTTCAAAGTCATTTTTTGGACTTAAAAATTTAAAAAATCGATTCCCTTTTTTAATAGTATGAAAGTACAACTCTTCACAAAGAAAATGCGTACCCGGACGATTTTCTATGACCTTCCCTAGGGCTTAAGTGGCCATTTTCCGAAGGCACCTTTTTTTCGAAAAATCGATGTATCTCGGTAAAAAATTAATATTTTTTAACTTTACAAAAACGAGCTTATTTGGCTAGTAAATACCTACCTTTTTGCTGAATTTCAAAAAAAAAAAACAAAAATTAAAAAAGTTATTATAAAAACAAAAAATGGTCATTTTCGATGATTTTTTTAAAATAACTCGAAAAGTTATGCACCGAATTAAACTCAACAAAAACAAATCGATGTGTTTTTTTAATATCTACAACTTTATAATTTAACTTTTTCTGATCGGAGACATTGTTTTTTTTTTATTTAAAAAAAACCGTTTTTTTGAACTTTGAGAATTTTTTGGGTTAGGTTCGCCAGTCTCCAACACGACAGTTTACGAGGTTTTGACTTCTTCGAGGGTGGTGGCGTGTATCGCCTTGCGGTATCCGTTTTCAACTAACCCTTCAGCTGACTGATAGGCTTCAGGAAAGGACGCGGAAAGTAGGGGTGATAGAGGGTAGTTTATGCGTACGTGCGAGTTTGTGAGTGGTGCAGGTGGGTATGTGTATGTGTGTGCTATTTGAATTCAAACCCAGTAAACGGCGCGACCACTATTGTTGAAGTGAACAAAGCGCTATTACAGTTGCTGCATATTATTAATGGTATTTTGACAAGTCCAAGTGTTCCAATTGGAATCTACGAATGATGTAAGAGAATAGAATAAATCCCTACTAATATTATAAATTTGAATGTGAGTTTGTTTGTTACGTTTTCACGTAACAACTACTTAACCGATCATCATGAAACTTTGTAAACATATTTTTGGAGGTACTAGAAGTAACATGGGATACTTTTTATTACTGACTATAGTTTCAGCTGTTTGGAATCATATTGATTCATTTCTATTGAAATGATCTCTGATACTTATTTAATGACTTAAATGCGTGCGAAGCCGCGGGTAAAAGCTAGTATATAATAAATAAATGTAAATAATAAATAACAATTCGAATATAAATAATTAGGGTAATTAATGACATTACACGTGAAAACATTATTTGTCGTCTGATTTGTCTAAATTGAAGCAATTAAATGCTTAATTAGACGGGACAGTGTATTCTCCCACATCAATTACGCCCTTCGTATTCGCCAGTCATCGAGGCAAATTAGTAAAAGTACCGCTTTGGGTTATTAGGGCTGTAGTATCGTGCATGAGAGCAGCGGTAGCGATTTTGAATTTGGAAAATTAGATTCATTTAAAGCGATTTACGTCGAGTTTACATAGACGCTAACTGCCAGTTATTTTGTAATATGATTTTTTTTACCATTGTGCAGCTACTTGTGTAAATATGAGTAAATATCCTCAGGGAATTTAAAAAAAGAATGTTTTTTTTTTGTTTCTATACAATTAATATACATGTATAGAAGTATATTTTAAAATTATATACCGCTGTAAAACGCTAATCGCTCCTTTTATGGGTGGTCACACCACTAAACCTAATTCGAATACGTTAAATTTAATACATTTAATAATTGTGCGTCCAGATATACTTGAAAAATAAATTCAATCACTAATACAATACTTTTCACCTTTTTATGGTTTTCCAAGCACAGCTATACTTGTTATAGATAATATACGTGCAATAGGATAAGATAAAACATTAAATATGTTTGTTCCGTGTCTGGTCGTTCTTTTTATTGCCTTCTTTTTTTTATGGTTGTGTACGAATTATCCAAATTTTACATAATAATTATACGGAATATTGAAGTTGAAATATTCGGAGGGGATGTAAAAAATACATTTTCCAATTTTGAATCCATCGCTTTGCTCTCATTGGATGTTAATACTTACGAGAGACAGGTTAATCCGCTTACACACAGTAATTAAAATGTTAATCCGCCACTATTTATAAATGACTCAAGGTCGTTGACCTGCTATCTCCCGCCAAAACTACCAATTAAAAGTTATTAGCGGATAACCTTTTTGACATTTCCTGCAGTCGTTTTCTTTCTCAGAACGTTTACGATAGATAAAACCGACCATTAAAATGCACGATTCCGAGCTTATAAAAAACCGATTCGTTTAATATTCGACGCACGCGAATCGTCATCCTTATAGCGTCTTGGGCAACACCATACATTGCGTATTGTGTTGATGCTTTTTGATTGTAACTCGAGAGGTAATGTACACCTTTGTGACGTAGTGTAGCTGCATAATTTCCGGGTGTTGAGAGCTCCGGATATGAGGGATGTACAGCGGCAGGATATTGTAGTTAGATCCGGTTCCTCGATGCATAATGAAGTTCGTAGTCGAAACTTCCATATAGTGCTGTGGGCTTATCACGAATTTAGTCTGGCTTTCGAATCGAGCTGTCACAAGTAAAACGGATCCGCTAGCAATCGGGATCATGAATTTTTACTAACTACTAACGAGCACCAGCAATCTATCAAATGAACGAAAGATCGAGACATTCGAAAATTAACAAAAAGTATCTAAAATATTGTAGTTCCAAATCCGCACGCGGTGGCGCTGCTCAAATTTCCATACAAATCGCTTGAAGCGAACTCGGTTCGAAAGCTAGACTAAAATTCGTGATGAGCCCACTGTTTTAACGATATTCATTGATTTAGTACTGATATTAAAAAAGTTTTAATTTAGGCAATCATTAAGTGGTTGTTAGTTTGAAGTATAGTGTGAGGCCGGCATAGTGGTGGCGGTTATATTGAGTTATTTCTTAATAAAAACAGACTTAACCTCGTATTATCGGTCATGAACGTACGACCTTGAACGTGTCTTATAATTATACATATGTCTTTAAAGTTACGTACAATGGTACACTCGACAATCTTCAAATGGATACAGATTGGACTTTGGACTGGGAGGAATAATCATTAGAAAGGGATAACTATGTTCTTATCGTGTCGAAGTTGAGGCATGTGTGAAAGGGATGCAAATATCTTGTTTGCCGTTCACGACACCGCTATAGTTTCTCTTTTTATTTCTATCGCTTATATACCTACAAAAACTGTATCCATTTGAAAATCGCCATGTATAGACTGACAATGTATATTTTTAGTACACACGGATCATGCAAACCAAAATAAAAAATAAAATAATAATTTTAGAAAGACTAAGGGGCATGGCACAAAAAAGGTTGGGAAACACTGGCATGAAGTATTTTAAATTAGTTAAATCATGTCCGTGAATGATCTTAGTATATCGTTATATAATTTCGGTTCCAAATGTCCAATTAAATCACCCGATATAATATATATTGTTCTATAATGTATATTTTCTTTGTTGTGCATTTTCAGTACTACTAAGCGAGGCGATATTGTCCGATGATATGTTGGAAGAGAAAACGTTGAAGATCACCGATTTCGGTTTGGCGAGAGAGGTGTACAAGACCACGAGGATGTCAGCCGCTGGCACTTACGCGTGGATGCCACCAGAGGTAACGAGGATATTATCCCCCCCCCCCCCTTTCCTCCTCCATCCCTTCCCCTCATTGTTTAGGTTCAGAATTCTTATACAGTAATACCCCGCTTTAAGCGACCCCGTTATGTGCGGTTTCACTATTCAAATTTCGCGCTTAATTGCCCCGCATTACGCGAAAGAGTGCGTATAAACATAATGTAGTCATCAACTTCTCTATGGACGTGGGGATTTCAGTTAACGCGATTTTTTCGGATTTTCTCGCGTAAAGCGGGGTATTACTGTATAGCCTTTAACAATTAAAACGAATTAATTTAATCGTTATTTATACGACTTTGGACAGTAGTTAAAGCGCCTAGTGACCTCAAACCGGCATAGTGGGGACGACTGTGGTCATAGTTTTATGAAAGCACAATAATGTAGTAAAAATTATTTTCAGGTGATAAAGAACTCGACATTCTCTCACGCGTCGGACGTTTGGTCTTACGGAGTCCTCCTGTGGGAGCTATTGACCGGTGAAACGCCGTACAAGGGCATCGATGCATTGGCCGTGGCGTATGGGGTCGCTGTTAACAAACTAACACTGCCCATTCCTAGCACGTGTCCTCAGCCGTGGAGGGTATTGATGGAAGGTAAGTGATTTTGCACATAGTTCCGTCTGCTGCCACTAGTGGTGTCTTTAGGCGGTATAATGATAGCTGTCTCCGTTTATTAACCGTTCAACGTTTATTTAAGGAGTGTACTTACTTAACAAACGTTCATTAAAAAGACTTATTATAAGATGATTATTTTGACAGCCTAGTGCAGGGTAGGCGAACCTAATACATTAACGTGTTAATTTTTCCAAAGAAATGTTTAAAGAGGTCATAGACGTGCCATCAAATAATTTACTACAAAAAAAATATTAAATTGTACAGGCTGTGTTTGGCGAGTTACTTGTGATTACTTCTCGTCGGTATGCCTTTCCGAAATCTCGTTGATTCTTGTGTATATTTCGGTGTCGGTCATTGAACCCCGTATATTGTTTTTATTATGACCTCAATTAAATTTTAAAATCATACACAATGTGTTAAGATTTTTTAATAAGTAATCAAATAATAACTCAGCAATTATTTTGGTTAATAACTTGTCAAAGTGTTGATTGATTTGGAATTTAACCCATGCATGTTAATTAAGAAAGCATTTTACATTCTAAATGAATCTACAAATGATATCTAGTACTTAATATTATTATATTTATTGTTGAACTGAACAATACGCTATTACAGTTGCTGCATATTTTTAATTGTATTTTAACAAGTCCAAGTGTTCCAATTGGAATCTGCGAATGGTGTTAGAAAATAGAAAAAATATATAAATCTGTTAAACTCGTCTTCTCAAGCCGGCATAGCGGAGACGATTTCTACTCGCAGATGTTTCTTTGTTAAAGCAGTTATCTGAGCTGGATCCACATGGCTTACTTTAAAATAAATTAATAATTAAGTAGATTATTAACTTTATCGTATGATTGTTTTCCAGCTTGTTGGCGTTCTAACCCCCACGAGCGTCCGAAGTTTCGCGAAATACTGCAGCAGCTGGAGCGTATCCGCCAGTCGGAGTTCACGAGGGCGCCTCACGAGTCGTTTCATACGATGCAAGATGGATGGAGGTTGGAGATTGAGGAGGTACTTCTGGATTTGAGAAGGAAAGAGAAGGTACTTTTACAATTATAATACAAGTAGAGTATATAATAGTAGTTGTTGTGTATAGGTTAGGTGAGGTTAAAGAAACGTTGGGGAAATATCAGTTTTGAACTCACTGTTAAGTTGCTCACCTGTGAGTTCAAAACTGACATTTCCCTAACGTTTCTCTAACCTCACCTAACCTATACATTATTACTAAATCTACCCTATACAGTAATACCCCGCTTTACGCGACACCGTTATGCGCGGTTTCACTATAACGCGAATTTCAAATTTCGCGCTCAATTGCCCCGCATTACGCGAAAGAGTGCGTATAAACATAATATAGTCATCAACTTCTCTATGGTTGTGGGAATTTCAGTTTTTTCCGGAACGTATCCCTCGTGTCATACAACAGTAGTATAATTAGTAAAATTATAAGTTATAATAATTGTATACTTTAATGATGTCTAATACTTAGTGATGTCTCAATAGTCGATAGACGCGGTTATCGATAAAGGAGTATAATTTTTTAAATTAATTCTGCGTTTTTAACACTTTACTGACTAGAGATGTAACACAGAAATTACATTGTATCACCGGTTGTTATTTTTTTCTTTGTCATGAACGCTTTGTAATCCGTTTGGTCTTGCTCGTCGTGGTAGGAGGACGTACCTACATGCTAGTGCAATGACGAGTTAACTTGTCACCGGTCAACAAAGTGTTAATTATGTTCTTAGGGTAGGCATTAAAACATTTTAGTCACATACGTATTATGAATATTAAATATGTTATATATCTTTTGTAAAATGCTTGCCGAAATAGGAATGCAGGACTATTGAAGAGGTGAGTAAGGATTGGCTATTTCTGATGGTGCGGTTTTGCATTATTGTTTAATAGACCACGTGGCGTCGATGTTAAGCTGGAGTAATATGATTTTAACCCATAGTGGGTTTTGATATATCTGAAAGTTGCTTTTGTAGGGAACAGTCATATGACTGTGGTTTGTGGTTTATGTGTAATGTAGTCCATGAGGTACCATAGAAAAATCTATGTAAGAAATAGTAGCTTTAGTTCGTGTGGGTGGAATTTAATTATTTGGCTGGCTTCGTTACATTTCTTTTTTTTTTTTTTTTTTATTGATAGCCCAACATGTGACCACACTCCGCCTGATGTTAAGCTCTACTACGGACATATGTCCGCGCGCAAAAGTCGACTCCACTATGCCGGCTTGAGGAGACGAATGTGCTCTATCCAAACTGACAGGGCACACTCCTCTCGTTATCCCGGCTACTTCCAAGCTGATCCCGAAACGCGACTAGGTCACTTCACGGGTGTTCCGCTTGAAAGTGGTGGTACTGCCCCGGGGCGACATACTGGGCTAATGCCATCATCAGTCTGCCTACCACTCTTTGTGTGCCTATATTATTATACTATAGGCATTGAGCGACCAAAGTACATATAACAAAGTTACATTGGTACCGGCTTAATTTTTGAGAGATTCGAACACGGGGTCTCTCGACCGCGAGTCCGCACCCTCAACCATTAGGCCACGGCCGCTCTTTAATTATTTATAAATAGATTAATTTATTTGTGTATTATTTGTATTCATTTAGTTTTATTATTATTACTGTACACTGTATCTCTGAAAGGTCAATTACTAAAAAAATTTTCCCCTAATAAAGAATTTTTCTCGTCAGGAGCTGAGATGTCGCGAAGAAGAACTGACCCGTGCGCAATTGCAGCAGCGGCTTGTCGAGCAAAATTTGGCGCAGAAAGAGAGGGAGTTGAAAGCGAGAGAGATTGATTTAATGGAGAGAGAGTTTCATATACTTATTGTTGCCAATAACATGTCGCAAAATCAACCGCCGCAGCCTAATAAGAGGAAAGGTAATGCCACTATATATAATATATATATACTGTTAGATATTTATTACATAATTGATGTATATGTCGTAGTTATGGAAATAAAAGTCCTTCTTGAGTGTAATAATTCATTAATCTTGCTAACGACTCGACAGTGGTGTAGTCATGTACCATTATACAAAAGAATTACATAAATTCACTTAATTGAGATAAAAAAATTATAAATAAACATAACGTACATAGACTAAGTATATCTTATTATACTAGAATATTGATAACACCATCACAAGGCACTCAAACCCATTATATGTTTTTTTTTGATTCATATTTAAATTTAATAATATTTTTAATATTAATTCATAAAAGAGGTTTATATAACTACCCTGCAATCATAACTTAAATATAAACCATAAGAATGTAAAATATTTTCAGGCAAATTCAGCAAAATTAAATTAAAAGACACGATATCGTCGCCTCTCGACTTCCGGCATACGTTCACCATACGACCTTCTGAAGATGAGCATAGTGGGAAACAACTGCTGGCTGTTGCTAAGGACACACCACCTGGCTCACCGGCCATTATTAGAGCTATCGCATGTAAGTCACAAGTATTGGTTTTCTATAGAATCAGCAGTAACTGTACTAGCTATGCCTTTTCAGTTTATTGACACTAGATTTACCACGTATTTAACTACTAATTTCTACCAAAAACAAGAAAAAAAGATTTGTTACGAATAATACTTCTGTTATAGATTAAAGAAGATTAGAAGAATTAAAGAAAATGTTACACGCAGTAGGACTTTTAATTTGATTTTGTAAGACCAGACATTTTGACTGCTCTGGTAAATCTAGTGTTAAAAAAAATAACTAACAGTCGAGATAAATCGTAGTACTACGACTCCCGCCTTTAACGTGTTAACTTAATTAATAAAACTTTCGTTATTGTCAGTGCCCGCGGATGGAGTGAAAGGCAAGACCTGGGGTCCGTCGACGTTACACCAGCGGGAGAGAGGGCAGCTGCCAATGGCGGCGCCTAGACCGCGCGCCAACCAGCGCTTCAGCAAATCGGCGCCCAACCTGCCGCCAGACAACCATCAGAGCAACCCACCAGGTAAACATAACGATAACACTAGGAATAAACGAAAACAACGAAAGTCCAAGTCACAAGTGCGACAGCAGAAAGCGATCGAGAAGAAACGGACCGGATCACACGAAGACTTGCTCGAAACGAACGACACCAGAAAGAACAGGTTCTTCTGTCCGATGTTCACCAGCACGGCCGACTTGCCCAACCATTATGATACTATATTCGACATACCGATCGATTCCGTCGACAAGAATAAAAGAAAAGGCAGTCACGGGGAGGTCAAAAAGAATATTTTTAAAAGTATCAAATCGAACAGTCTGACCGGACTGTTGGCCATCGCTGGTAATTTGAACTCTGAGACGACAGAATTGTTGCGAGACGAATGAGTTTCAGAAGTTTTGGAGAAATATAAGCCTAAATACAATACAAAAAAGAATAAGGGCCGACTTGCATTTATTTTATATAGTAATTTAGTACAATTAATGTTTGTTATTGCCATATGAAAGAAACATATCAGTTCTACTAACACATTCCATGTCGGCCAATCAGGAGCGAGCAGCATATTGGCGGCATCTTGTATTTTGCATTCTTCTTTTTAAGAAGAATTGATTTAAATACTTTTTTTAATACCAAACTAATGTTGTTTTCCTCTAGCGCTCGTCCTACTCATTTAAATGTCGAATTCTTAGAAAAAATATGTTTATAATAAATTTATCGATATGAGTATCTATCGATCATTGTGACATCACTATGTTATTTTGGAATTCGAACGTCTTTAAAAATATCTTAATTTTCTTGTAATATTTAATGAGTGGAGGAACGCTTAGTTAATAATAAAAATGACTTTAGAACTAGTCCAGTATATATTTGAGATATTCTAAATAATTAGAACAAAATATATATTATCTTGACGACATAAGAAATGAATGGATTTGATTTTAGTACATAAGTTTTAGGTTTTTCTTCTTCTTATAGTAAAACGAATGGAAAAATGAAAAATATAAAGACTTTAAAGTTAATGTCAATCCAGTGTGTTTTGAGCTTTATTTTTGTGCTTGACGATTTTGTATAATTGATTATTGATATATAATTAGTTGTTTCAGGCGTTACTTTGCGGAAATCCATATTAAAGGAAATTATTCAAAATTATTTTGCTTATAATTAAATACAACATTCAGTAATTTGTCTCGACGCGTTTCAAAAATATTTTGCTTGTAATTAAATACAACATTCAGTAATTTGTCTCGACGCGTTTCGCCACTTCACGTGGCATCATCAGGATACGTGCTGTCGCTTCGGCTTCACTTCAACGACTGAAGACGACTGAATGTTGTAGCGGGAATTATAAGCAAAATAATTTTGAATAATTTCCTTTGATTATTGATATATCATATATTAAAGTTTTTGCTACTACATACTATTATATACATTTATAATTAGAGTAATTAATTGCTATAGTTTTTACTAGCTGTTGCCCGCGGCTTCGCTCCCGTTAAGAAGTATTATTATTAATTAGGTATAGTTTTTGCAGCTTTACTTTTGTTTAACGTGTGTCAAAAATTAAGGCCTACAAAACTTCTTTGTACATAATATTCTTAACTAATCTGTCATTAGGCGCTAAAACTATCAAGCTATTGGGTGAACTTACTCGTGAGCAAGCAACATAAAACTGTCCATGAGAGAAGCAATGTTCTCTCAAGTCAATACCCGCAAATTTGAGAGTTTGCCCCTGAGACTTGTTTATTGTCATGGCAAAGCAAACTTTTAGGGGAAACTGTAATCGTTTAAATTCGAACGGGATATCATTAGGTATTAATGGGATTCGTGGTATAAATACAGTTTCCCCTTTCGCACACCCAGTTAATATAGTGGCTTCCACTATATTGCGATGTAACGCTTTCACTTGCAGTCTCGTACCGTTACAAAGTTTTGGTGGTTTTAAATTTCGCAACAACATAATTGGAGTGCCCACACGCAGAATAAGCTTATGATAAGGCAAACCTGGCGGTTTCAATGAATTTAAAAATTCTACAGGGTAATTAGTAGCGTCATCTGCATTAACCACAGTATCAATCGAAGTATAGACCTTTTCTTCGCCCTCAAACGACATGAGCAGGATATCGTTGATAGCTGCTGCTTGATCGTTCTTTGGAGTAAGTATGGCACGCTCACATAACCATTCAATAGGCTTGTCATGTATATGAATAATGTCTGGATAAACTTTAGACAGCAATTCTTGAACCGTAGTAACAACTGTGCACAATTCTTCCGGGATGGTTATCATTCCATCAAACGATGGAAAATCACCATTACCGATTTTAAGAAGGAGATCTGAAAATCTACCAGCAGACTCATCCCCGCCCAAATGTGCTCTCATATTTTTAGAGAGCTTAAGAATATTAACCTGGAGCCACAAATTAGATTTCTTAATACACGACTTTACTTCGTCAGCTCTGGTTCCTTTTGGCACCACTGGTAGAGTCTGCCGAAAGTCTCCGGCCAGCAAAACTGTTACGCCACCCATTAATTTTGTATTACCCCTTATATCCCTTAGTGATCTGTTTAAGGCTTCAATACCACCTTTATGAGCCATCGTTATTTCGTCCCACACGATTATTTTAGTACTCTTTAAAACTTCAGCAAAATTACTTTGTTTGGAGATGTTGCAAATGGGAGTCTCGGCAGTGATTAAATTGAGTGGTAACTTAAAAGTAGCATGAGCAGTTCGACCACCTTCGAGCAATGTAGCAGCTATGCCGGACGACGCCACAGCCAGGGCAATGAAATGAAATGAAATGAAAATCGTTTATTAGCATAGGCTGTGACTTCGGGAAGGCATATGGCGAGAAGAATATCACAAGAAACTCGTCAATCATAGCCTGTACATAAAGTAATGATAATAAAAAAAAACTGAATTTTAATTCAGAAAAAAAAAAGTGAATAACAATTTATAAATCATATTACATAGTGGTTACAATAAATGTCAAATTAATAACATATATGTATATAAAATACATATATATGTCCAATAATATGTATATAAAAATATTTTTTAAAAATAAAATAAAAAATATATAGCTACCTATACAACATTAAATACGGTAAAAAAAAAATATATAATCCTTCTAGTAAGCCAACAGTAAGTCAGGCTCAAACACTTAACCACGCATTTCCATCGCTCATATAATCAATAATTCTGTAATAAGCCTTTTTAATTAGCGTCTGCTTTACAATCTTTTTCAGAGAAGGAGTGGGCAGACTTGTTAAGTCATTGGGCAATTTGTTATACATTCTGATCCCCACTCCTATAAACGATTTACGGGTTTTTGACAAACGAAAATAAGGTACTGCCAATTTGTCACTGCTTCTCGTATTTCGTGATTTCATATCAGAATTCCTATTAAAATAATTCTTATTCCTATGTACATAAATGATATTTTCGTAAATAAAT
Organism: Tineola bisselliella; assembly: GCA_028551675.1. Lineage (NCBI taxonomy): Eukaryota > Metazoa > Arthropoda > Insecta > Lepidoptera > Tineidae > Tineola > Tineola bisselliella. Next base: position 31,236 of record JAPWLS010002251.1, on the reverse strand, counting down.
TGTGATGCAACTGTGAGGATGTTAAACTCCTTGAATCGTTCCCTAAGTGAAGTACGGGAGCTCAGATTGTAAATTGAGCGCACTGCCCGTTTCTGTAAAATGAAGATCGATTCGATATCCGTTGCACTACCCCATAAAAGGATTCCATAAGACATAATACTATGAAAGTAGCTGAAGTATACTAATCTCGCAGTATCAACATCAGTGAGACGTCGCACTGTTTTAACTGCATAGGCCGCTGAACTTAATTTCTTTGACAACGATGAAATGTGAGGCCCCCACTGAAGCTTAGAGTCCAAGGTGATTCCCAGAAATATGGTATCATCTACGACTGCAAGGTCCTGTCCGTTGAGCTTAATTTCGGTACCTCCTCTCTGTACATTTGGAAGAGAAAATCTAATACATTTGGTCTTCTTCGCATTGAGTACCAGGTTGTTAACCGTGAACCAGTTGTGTACCTCTGAAAGCGCAGTATTCACATCGTCAAAAGTATTCTTCTTCCGATTAATTTTAAAAATCAGGGAAGTATCATCAGCGAATAAAACAATATCCAGAAGTCCACGAACTAGGTACGGTAAATCGTTTATATAAACCAAAAACAAGAAAGGACCAAGGATTGAACCCTGTGGGACACCCATTTTAACCCTAGAGCCAGAAGATGTGGTACAATTTACAGCCACACTTTGCGTCCTATCGCTTAAATATGAATTGAGAAGCCCTAACGCATTATCTTTAATGCCATAGTGGCTTAATTTCCGAATAAGAGTCTCATGATCGACGCAATCAAACGCCTTGGATAGATCACAGAAGATGCCAACAGCATCATGCGAGTCCTCCCAGGCATCAAATATATGTTTAATCAGAGCTACCCCTGCATCGGTCGTCGATCTACCTTTAGTAAACCCAAATTGTCGATCATGTAACAAACGATTACAATTAAAGTGAGACAACAATTGGTTTAAGATTATTTTTTCAAATATTTTACTAATTGCCGGTAAAACGGATATTGGCCTATAATTCGCGGGATCAGACTTACAGCCACTTTTAAACAATGGAATAACTTTACTAAATTTCATTAAATTGGGAAAAGTACCCGCGTCGACACATCTATTGAAAATAACCGCTAAGTAATGCGCTATAGAGGCAATGATTGAATCTAGTATTCGTACAGAGATGCCCCAAATATCTTCTGTCTTTTTCATATTCAACGATTTAAAAGCCTTTACTATACTATCTGGAGAAACATGAGAAAATTTAGGAAAAATGATTGAGCATTCACTTACATTCGATTTCAAAAGTGATTCGGAAATACTAGGCGAGGAATCCAGGGATCGAGTAGTCTCAATTGGTATATTTGAGAAAAACTTCTCAAACTCAAGAGCTACGTCGTGATCCGATTCAATGGTTTTATCTCCTTTTTGTAGACTGAAATGAGAGTCGCGAAGCTGCACTTTACCTGTCTCTGTATTAATTACATTCCATACAGATTTGATTTTGTTATCGGAATGATTAATTTTATGTGCGATAAACATTGATTTCGCCAAAGCGCAGACACGTTTAAAGATTTTTGAATAATTTCTTACGTAGTCAATAAATACTGGACTATGGTTAAACGTTTTTTCATAATAAAGATCATACAATTTCAGCCTACTTCTATGAATTCCTATCGTAGCCCAATCACTAAATTTTTTATGACCTACTTTTTTCTTCTTTCGAGGAAATGCCTTGTCAAATTCTAATTTTATTGCGCCAAACAACGTAGAATAAAGTTTATCGGGATCATTAGAGTAAGGCAACGATGCTAATTTACTATCTATACAGTTCTTGAATTTTTCCAGCCGTGAATCAGTAATAGGTCTACAAACAACGTCCTCAGTATTTTTAAGAAATCCGTTATAAAACATAGCCTTTTGTCCACAATGATCAGAATTAAAACAATTAATAATTACTTTTTCAACTGGATCCATATTACTAAAGATATTATCCAGACAAGTTGCTGTGGATGCAGTAATTCTAGTAGGTTCTAAGAATAAATTGCCTAAGTTGAATGATCTAAACAAACTCAATAACCTCGAGCTGAGACTTGAAGATTCCAACAAATCGACATTGAAATCCCCACAAACAATAATCTCTTTTCGGCCCTTACTAACTATGTTCAATGCATCTTCCATCACCTGTTCAAAAATAGCGAAATCACCTGATGGAGGTCTGTACGCGCAAATAACAACGAAACGTTGGAGTTCAACACACGCCATCTCAACATTTCTTTCGCTCGACAGTTGTACAATATCCCTACGGTCCTTTGACTTAAAACAATTATTTACAATTATTAAAGAGCCGCCATGAATCGCTGACTTACGTGCAAAACAACTTATTACTTGATGATTATTAAAGTTAAACATCAATTGGTAGTCTCGTAACCAATGTTCACTAACACAGAATAAGCCTATATTATTATTATCTAAGAATAAATCTAATTCCGCTAACTTACTATTAAGGCCTTGAATATTTTGATGAACAATATTTATACAATCTTTATGTTTAACGAGAAAAGGGTCACTGTTAAATCCCTGTATATTCTGAGCTATGTACATTTGTGATGATTTATATGGTTTCTTACAGCTAGAGTCGATTTTTGTATCATTAACAGGTGTAAATTTTTCCCACATTCGGAACCTAAATAAACCAGATTCCAGGAACGCGACTTTAATAATGGCAATTTATTTAAAAAATACAAGTGAATTCCCAACAAGTCTCGAACATCTTTGTTTGAAACTTGCGGAGAACTCCCCTATATTCTTAGCTTAGTACTCGTATATAGTCTAGTTGGGGCCTTAGTTTATTTTTTGCCCTAGGGCCTTTGGTTACCTAGCTACGCCACTGCTCTTGGATGCAGTTTAGAACGCTTATCTGTCATTTCTTCTTACAGTAATGACAGATGAGCATTCTAAACCGTATTTGTAATTTAAATTTATTTTGTTTTTCAAGTAAAACTTAATTACCGACTTAAAGCTGCATATATTATCGTTTATATTTTCAATTACAGAGGTTTATATAGAATGCTGGAAGAAGCGGACGCGTTGAAATATTTTTATAATCAAATGCCGTATTATGATGAAGCAGACGATCCCAACACTAGAGGTAGGAAAGGAAAGGAAAGCTAACCTAAGTATTAGCTAAATACATCAATAAGAAGAGCGATAGGGGTTGATAGGTTTTGTGACATGAGTATTTACGTGTGAATTAAAATTTTATAATCTCTTATTGGGTTTTTGCCCAAATACTCGACATTGGCAAAATTTTCTTTATTAGACATCTGAGGCATGGGCGTAGCTACGGTGGGGCAGGGTGAGGCGCTTTCCCCTAAACCTAAAACTTAATATCTATTTTAGATAATAAGTATTATACATACAGATACAGGGTGCTATAGGGTGTCGGTGTAACCTTTTTGTGTGAAAAATTAACCAGGGTAAGACCGCAGGTATTTGCTAGTTACATATTATTTTAGACTGCTGCCCCACCCTGAGCCCATGGCTGGCTACGCGCATGTCCGAGGATATTAATAAAGAAGAAGATGTAATTAAGTTAATTAATATATAGTTTTCGATGGTCCCACACTAGGCATTGCTTGTCACGTGGGACCCATCAATTACAAAACCTTATTATAACTCTACTACAACTAATTATAGAACTAAAACGCAATAATAATGTTTGATTACAGCAGTAACAAAGAAGGTAATATTTACACCAAAACTAGGAAGGAGCGCCGATGAGGAGAATTTCAGAAAAATTGATGTCAACTTTACACCTCGATTGGGAAGAAGATTACCAGAGAAAGTTGGCGTCACTCTCTCTGACACTGATATGTGAGATATTATTTATGCATATACTACAGAATTAATTAATTCTTGTTTTTATCATCTGGAAACACTAGAGAGAACTGTCAAGTAATTTTGACGATTAAGCCTTTTAAAATCTTTAATAACTTTGACATATCTGATATTGAGGTTAACTTCTTTCGCATTACAGAAGATTATATTTCTTTCTTCTTCTGTTTCTTTATTCTTTCTTATTAATTTTATATATGGAAGCTACATGTCTATTTATGCATTCAAATTATATTATAAATGAAATTTAAAAAAACAATGTCAATTATTTCATTTTTCTTTGTATTATGGAGTTAATCACTTTGTGTAGTAAGCGGTTTTAATGTGTAAATATAGAAAATAGTGTTGCCTATAACGTTAAGATAAATTCCCTACATTTATTGAAATAATATTTGTATTATTACCTCTAAACAGGGAATAATCGAATTGGTAATACTGATGTAAAAATATCTTCATATTTTTTTGTTATAAGGAAGCCAAGCAAAATAGACTTGAGCTTTATAAATAGGTACTTATTGGTGTTTTTTATTTTCAGTATGAACGAAGAACCTCAACCAATGAATGGGGGTCAAAAGAATAGATATTTCTCACCAAGACTCGGAAGAAATATGAATTTCTCACCCCGTCTTGGACGAGATCTATTATATGGTGAGTTTAATAAATGTAAATATATTTATAACACGAAATATAACGCAATAAACTGTTCCTATTAACAGTGTAAAGTCTATATAGCGACACATACGGCGTTAAATGGAGAGAGATTTTATTTTTACTATTATAACACATATGTATTTACTAATAAAGTACAAAGAACGTATACAGCTGCAGCTCCTATTGATTTCTGCAACTTGGAAAGTACTGTTTATTGCTTAATAATTATGTATTGTTGACGCTATTTAGACAATTATATAAGTAGGTCAAGTAATATTAACGTTTTAGAGAGTTCGCCGTTTACATTGCATTTCTAATATGTCGTAAACATACAAGAAATAAATATTTTAATAATTATACTGCGTTACTTACATAAATATAATCATAATATTTTCGTCTTGCAACACTACGCGCGATCTGTCATTATTTACTGTATAGAATATAAATTTTTTATAATTTCTTGTCTCCTTATTACCCAAATACTGGATATTGACAGAAGGAAAGAATTTGCCAATGTTATTAAGTTTTTTAAACCATTTTATCACAGAAGTAATGCCGGACAACATACGAGTCGCTAGAAGTGTCAACAAGAAGAATACTAACACGACGAAAAAATTAAATTGAAACAAAACAAAACCGGTAACAATTTGTAGTATCTCAATTTTATGACTTATGTATTTATTATTATACAATCCTCGCAGTGTTTTATTTATCAAGTCCGTAAATTAGATGACATGTATAATCTAAACCGGGTGATTCTGACGAACGTTTGGAGCGGGAAATTCAGAACAAATTTTGGGTCTTGTAAATTTAAAACAATTGAATTTGGTTTTTACAACATTTAAAGGAAATTATTTGGCTTATAGTTCCCGCTACATTAGGTCGATGAAGAAAAATAACTTCCACCAACATTCAATAACTTGTCTCGACGCGTTTCGCCACTTTACGTATCCTGATGCTGCCACGTGACGCGTCGAGACAAGTTATTGAACGTTGGTGGAGGTTATTTTCCTTCATCGACCTAATGTAGCGAGAATTATAAGCAAAATAATTTTAAATAAATTCCTTTAATATGGAATTCCGCAAAGTAACGCCTGAACACATAATTATATTTACAACATTTTACTAGTTGAGTTGTTTCAGCTCCAAATCTTCGTCTGAACTCATTTACTGATTAATAAGTATGACTTTTATTCGGTAACAAAAACCAGTCATTGGTAACTACAAATAGAACTGTTTAGGACGCTCATTTGTCAATATTGTGTAAACCAGTGTTTCTCAAACACTGCCACGAAATTCTAAAAGTGTGTCATCAAATTTTAGATATATAATAATGTTAATTAATATTATTATATAATATGATTTTAAAATGTTAAAATGTATCTTTTTCTTTGTGTGACGCAACAAACAAAAAGGTTGAGAACCACTGATGTAAACAAATGACAGATGAGCGTCCTAAACTATTTGTAGTTACAAATGTATGATTATTGGTACCAAATAGAAGTCATACTTAATATAGAGAACCATTATAATGGTTGTTGTGTTTCTAGAAATTGTTATTTATACATATATTATTTAAAATAACAAATGAAGTGTCATAAATGAGATATTAATGTGACATATAATATTATAGTAATAAATATAGGTATGTTTTGGACGAAGTACTATTAAAAAAAAAGTATTATAGAAAGAGTATATGTATGAAAAGCTAACTAGTGTAGCTTATTTTATTGTTATTTAAAGAAAATAAATTTAATTGAATTTAAAAAATGGTGTTTTGTTTTCCTTATATATCGATAGTGAATTTTATTTCTTTTTTATACCTATATAGGTAAATGATATTCAATGAAATAGCTTAGGCATGTATCCAAAAATTATGTCAATTGTTAAGTCAATTCGACGTAAACCATTATTAAAAACAAAATTAACGAATTCGTGAAGAAATCAAAATGAATAAACGTATTGCTATAAATAACTAATAAAAAGTTATAAAACTAAATAAAATTGGTTGACATTTAAATTTCAGTGTTGCCAGTGAATTATTTTTTATTGTATAAAAAATGTGGGGAAAATTTTCAATCATATCGGAGGTATCGCTTCTTTTGAGTGTCTAGTTTATGTTCGTGTTTAAATCTCTAATAATGATGTATTATCGGGATTTTTAGTTTAGTTTAAATTCTATAAAATATCCACGACTGATCGGACTGACTTAGTTAATGTAGTCCGTGCTAACATTTTGACAAGCTACATTTTCATTTTTTTGTTGAAATAGCTTTAAAATATTATTATTAGAGATGTGCCGACTATGACTTTGGCCGACTAGCCGATTAGTCGGTTGTAAATAAGCCGACTAATCGGCCAAGCCGACTACGGTTTAGGGGATTCCTGTGACGCTTCGTTTACAGCTGATTCGCTGCAATTTCAGTCACTACTGACATGTGGACAAATATAAATAACCAAAAATGTTTTTTGAGTTTTACAGCTCACTAGTTCGACGATAGTTTCAAATATTATCACGCAGAATTGCAATATATGTCATTAAATATTATGTTAATTTGTTTTCTAATTAAGATACTAATTTTGTTTGATAAATGTCATAAATATATTTTCTTTACAAGGAAGTAACACATACATTATATTGAGAAATAGACACAAAGTAACAAGCCGGATAGTCGGCGCTTTTTACCGATTAGTCGCCGACTACGATAGTGGCCGGATAGTCGGCTTTACCGACTAGTGGCCGACTAGTCGGAACATCTCTAATTATTATCCATTTCATGAAAATGCTTTCTGAGATACTCAATTCAAATTTAAACATGTTTAAATTGCGATTTTGTAGATATAACCTACCAATTTAATAAATAGTATCCAGCGATGAACAATAACTCGATACAAATAATTGTCATAAAGAACGAAACGAAAGAGAAAACCGCCTCGCAGTAAAACACCAATAAACAATTTAGTTGCCATAAAGCATTTGAAGTAATAAAAATGTAATTTTAACGTTTTTAATTTATGAACGAATAAATTAAAAACAATGCATTGCGGAATTTTATTTTTATATTGTAAGTTTTTTTAAATTTTAATTCATTTTTTGTTTTTCCAACACGACAACTGCATTTTAGAAATATATTTCATATTATAATTATTTAAATACCGTAATTCTAAATCTAAAACAGTTGATATTAGTTATGTTATGTCAACAGGATGTATTATTAGATTTAAGATCATTAGTTTGAAGTCTTTTACGATAATGGCGACCGAAATCATAATACCTTCGATAATAAGAATAAAATATAATGATTAACGAAACATTACACCTAAGACAATAACAGTTAAATAAATAATATAGTATTAACCTTGTGAATTTAGTATATAAGTCGAAATCAATGAATGTCACAACACCTTCAACTGCTGGTACAACAAAAGAACACATATATATTACATCCATATATATTATTATTCAGTTCAATTGTTTTTTTAAATTATTTGTTATATTTTTAAACATTATATTAGCAAGCACACAACATGAACTCAATTTATTTATTTATTATTCAGGAATAATAACAAATATGATTTTCGATGGTCCCACACTAGGCAATGCCTGTCACGTGGGACCCATCACTTACAATTGCAAACTTTTAAATTCTAACATTACAAAAAAATTACAATTACAATTTTTCTATTTTATTTTTTTAATTTTAAATTAAATCATAGGGTTATATACAGGGTGGTTCAGTCGGATGTTTGGAGCTTGAAATGTTGTGTTAAGAATAATTAGTAGAGTCCATCCTTATAGTCATTTTTCATTTTATTATAAATTGTTCCTTTTTTGAAAAATTCGTAACTTAATTATTAATACGATAGTCGCCATAATATAATAATAAATATTTTGTGAATGGAGTCCTTAATGAACTACTTATTATCACATTTCGGCTCCAAACGTTCAAGTGAATCACCCGGTATATGTATTTATTTATTTATTTCAGCCTTTATCATAATAACAGTCGAATCCTACGTTTTGTTTACGGCGAACATCGAGGACGTGAAACAAATCGCAAGAAAATTCATTTCAGACCAATTAGTTGATAAAATCTTTGACTCGATAGACGACAGAAGGAGACAGGAGGAGTCCGATTACGAAGTCGAGAATAGAAAGTTTAAGAATATAAATTCAAATAAACCGAAGCGATATAATGTTAAAACTCATGCGGCTAAAGGGAAAGATATCGACGCTTCAAAGGAGTACAGACAGACGCGGGAACGGATTCTGCAAACTAAAATAAAAATAAAAGGGAAAGCGAATAAAAACACAGATAGAAAAGTATCGACCACTAAAGCAAAAGATAGTAAACGTAAAATAAGAAAGAAAATCGAAAGAAACAGGAAAAATAGCAAACAACAAACGACAAAATCGAAAATCAGCAAACACAGAAATAAAACAAATTCTCATTTTATAATTAATGGTGATAAACTAAAAAAGCACAATTCAAATGTTAAGGTATCGAAGAAAAATGGTAAAAGACGCGAGAGTCATGTTTTTTATGATAAAATTCAAGTCTCAGATGAAGACGCGAGTTTTAACGATAAGAAAATTGTTAAATTGACTTCTAAAGATAATTTACATTCCCTCGAAGGGTCTAGTGAGCTTCAAAAATGGCGACGACCACGATCTGGCAGTAAAAATTATAGAAAATCGGCAAGACTGTATCAAATAGAACAGCCACTGGTATGAAAAACGACCGAAAACGTTTATTAATATAATTAATTTTAAAAATACGTTGTTATGTATATAAATAGTATGAAGCGTTTATAGTTCAGCTATTCACCGATAGTTTCGCTCTTGTTTCGGATCATAAAAAAACAACTGTCATTTTGAGAATAATTCAAGCTTCTGAGTATTGCCTAAATCAGCCATTCTCAAAGTGTGTTCCGCGGAACCCTAGGGCTAGAATACTGCAAAAAATACCTACCAAAGGGAGATTATAAGGTTACATCTAAATATTCCAACTAAATATTACATTGCAATATAATTATTCATAAATACATATAAATCAGTTTTTTATAATTATATTAAGGCTTTTTCCTTCGCCAAAAAAGTTTGAGAACCGCTGGCCTAAATTAAATATATTAAAATAAATGAATACTAGTATCTATATTCTTTTACTTTACCAGTCCCATAATATTTGTTCGCGCCAAATGCACCTCTCCCGCTCTCCGCTGTCCTCTTCTCCCCGCGCCTTTATTACCAGCAATTTTATAAATTCTACGTGGGATCGGGAAACCCAATGTGCCAGTAACAGCGGGCTTATCACGAATTTAGTCTGGCTTTCGAACCGAGTTCGCTTCAAGCGATTTGTATGGAAATTTGAGCAGCGCCACCGCGTGCGGATTTGGAACTACAATATTTTAGATACTTTTTGTTAATTTTCGAACGTCTCGATCTTTCGTTCATTTGATAGATTGCTGGTGCTCGTTAGTCGTTAGTAAAAATTCATGATCCCGATTGCTAACGGATCCGTTTTACTTGTGACAGCTCGATTCGAAAGCCAGACTAAATTCGTGATAAGTCCACTGATTACAAGCGCGTGTTGTGGTCTTCTCTTTTCCTTTCTTCGCGGCTTAAATGCATTTTGTTCATTGTACCTATTTTCTACAGTCCACTTGTTCTCCACAATATCTATACTAATATTATAAAGAGGAAAGATTTATATTTTTGTATGCTTGTAACGGTTTTGCTCAAAAACTACTTCAGCGATTTCAAAAATTCTTCACTGATCAATATAGGCTATATAAATTACAGGGAAAAAATAATAATCCCTACCAAAACTACAATAATGTAACCCGAGGTTGCCAAAAATTGCCATAAAATGTCTTACATCGCATGTTCTAAAATTCTAAACGTTTAAAAAATACACTTCCACCCGTGGGAAGTCGAAACGGGTCGCTAGTATTTAATAAAATAAACCAAATTTTATTTATTCTTTAAACAGCATAGTGTTAAAGACTAGATTGTATGATTTTCTTCAAAAATGTTTTTATAATCACACTGTAACGTATTATGTACTATTTTATTTTAAATTTCCAATACACTAAGTCCAGTAATAATGATTTACATTAAATTACAATAAACTTTTTTTAGTATTTACATTTTGAAGGATTTTAAGTGATCATGACGTATCCAATTTCGTTCGAAAATATCCTATCTAAATTCTCTTAAACGTTCGATATTTAAAATTTTAAATATTTTAAAACGGTCTATTGAAAAGTTAAAAGAAGTCGAATGTCACTATGGAATTGTCGTTACAGAAAAGAAATTAAAAAAATGTTTTACTTTTATAGTTTTATTTATTGATAAAACCAAAATGAAGCTTTTATTGACCAACTTTTACAGATTCGATGATTTTAGGTTTAAAATAATAAAAAAGCGCGTAGAATAATAAAAAAATACCGATGTATTTGAGCCCTTTAATAGTTGGCGGCAAATTGAAGAACTACCCTCAATACATTACATCAAGATAGAACTTTGTATTGATTAAAAATACAATAATAATGCCAGTAGGCACAATTTAAAAGAAGTCAATCTCTAACTTTAGTTCACAATTAATACAAATTATTACAAAAAAAAGTATTTCTAGATGCAGACAATAAAAAACAGGAATCTACTTTGAATTTATAATGTAAATTACAATATTAAATAACATATACAATAATAACAATAATATTTATGACTTTTAATAATACTAATTTAAATAAGTACATATGTACTTATAATGAATAGGTACAAGAAATTGATAGTATTATAATAGCTTTTTGAACGCTTCCTACATCTGTCATCACTTTGACAGATGATAAACTCAAATACATAAAATAATCTTCTTCTTCTTTTATTAATGGCCTCAGATATCTATTAAAGACAATTCTGCCAATGTCGAGTATTCAATCAGAAACTATAAAATTTTAATTAACACGTAAACCCTAATATCAAAAAAAAAAATAACATAAAGAGTTGCATTGAAATGAAATGAAAATCGTGCGCTTGCTCATCGTTAGAATCTATAATGGCTTCGGAAAGGGGTATGACGAGAAGAAGACCACAAGATACTCGTCAATCATTGTCTGTACATAAAATAATTAACAAAAAAAACTGAATTTTCATTCAGAAAAAAAGTAAATAATTCATTCACATTGATTTATGTGTATGGCTAATATGTACTTTTTTATTATTATTATTAATTATATTGGCGCCTCATTCACCGCATTCTTCTCCTAATGGTTAGCTGGTAGAGAATGCCAAATGGCATTAAGCTCGCCATTGTGCCATGTTTTTTGAAGCGCAATAAGGAATTATTATTATTATTATTATTGATAAAAATAAAACGAAAACTTTTAATTTTTGAACACTGCCTATAACTATCATTACTTTGACACATGACAATACATAGGATAAAAAAAAAACAGATTTTTTAAATTTTTGAACGCTTTCTTTTTCTGTCATTATTTTGACATATAAACTCCGATGTATAGCAAATTGAATTCGTACATTGATGCAAGTTGTTTTGTTTTTGGCGAGGGTTTACGTGTGAATTAATTTTTTTATAATTTCTTATTGAATACTACATTGTAAGAATTGCCTTTAATAGATATCTGAGGCCATTAACCCATTACTTTCCACTGTCCTATTTTTAGGACACTATATTCAAATTTTTTTAACCTATTAAGAGTTTTATTTTTTATTGTTTCTGATGAAATTCGTATTTGTATACTATTTTTCTGATGAAATATTTTTTCCGCTGAGAAAAATATAATGTAATTTTTTCAAACTGATTATTTTTGTTGCCTCAAAAAAGCATTATGTTCCGATTTTATATACCGTAAAAGAAAACAGTAACCAACTTCAAAGTACATAAAACTGATTCTACCAAATATATATAACATAAAATATAAAAACAAAATATAATTTATATCCCCATTGTCATTTTTATAGCATATTTTTTTTAAATTTTTTCTTAACGTATTATGAACTTAATTTAAAGATTTTATCAAAAAATTCCAATGTTTTCGATGCTTGGGAAGTAATGGGTTAATAAAAGAAAAAGAAGTATAATATATTGATACAATCCACAATGTCATAGTCTCATAATAAGTAGACCTATTGATTTCTGACACCAAATTTTCGTTTCCTCGTCATTTTCATGTGAACACTCCTAACGTGGGAAGTGAGTGTATTTTTTTGTGAGAAGCACGCGTCACACAATTTACACTCGAACGGCTTCTCCCCGGTGTGCGTTCGGATGTGATTCAGCAGCGTCTGTTGCTTCTGCGAAAAAGAATTAACCTTTAGCTACTGAGGTGGATTTAATTTCACGTAAACACTGACGTGGGGGCCTCAGAGACCCGTATGGTATATATATGTTCTTGTATTTAAAAATCTTTAGAGTTTAGTGTTTAATATTCAGTTTCAGTGGATTTATTTGTACATAATTAACTATTATTTCAAAGTTTAGAAAACACTTTTGGTAAAAACCACATGAGATCATAAATCAGCAAGAATAAATAAAATTATTATAAAAAAAAACAACAAATTAGCTAATTGGAGTAATTCAAAAATTTTATTTTCTAAAAATCTGAGAGGCCTCCACCTCAGTAGTTTAAGGTTAATAAAATTGGTAACAAGTAACAAGTAGCGATTTTCAAATGGATACAGTTTTTGTAGCTATATAAGCGATAGAAAGTGTCGTGAACAGCAAAGGAGATATCTGCATCTCTTTCACACATGCCTCAACTTTGACTCAACAATATAGTTATCCCTTTCTAATGATTATTTCTTACAGTCCAAAGTTTAATCTGTATCCATTAGAATGTCGTTTGTATATATTAAAACTTTTAATCTCTTTACAGGATATTGCTTAAATATTCGACATGTCTTCATTAGACATTACCAAAAAAAAGGACACAGTTTGGACAATACCACCTTTACACCAATCCATATTTTTGTCCCCATATTGTTATTGTCAACTGCTACCCCAGACAAACCACCTCCACCATGCTGGCCACTCATAAAATGAATGAAGACAAACACTCACATGAAACCCCTTACCACAATGCGGACATATCTTCTCCCTTGGCTTATCGACACCCTGATGCGTGTACATCATGTGCTTAGTCAGCTGATCCCGTCGTATGAAGCTCTGGAAGTGGCATATAAAATTTAAAAAATCATCATATATATGACAAATGGATACAGATTAGAATTTGGATTGAAAGAAACAATCATTAGAAAGGGATAACTATATTGTTGAGTCAAAGTTGAGGCATGTATGAAAGAGATGCAGATATCTCCTTTGCTGTTCACGACACTTTCTATCGCTTGTATACCTACAAAAACTGTATTCATTTGAAAATCGCTGTGTATACATAAATTATGTATTGTTTAGAATTACTTTAAAAGTATCCCAATAACTAGATTGCTAGATAGAAACAGTTATCTCCAATCATGTACCTCAGTCTAACTCTACAAGGATTCCAGAAGGATTTTAAATATAAGTCGCAAAAGATCAAGATAATACTTGTAGAAAAGTACATACTTACTTTCGGACATACATCACAAGAGAATTCCCTAATATTGTAATGGATAGCGTTCATATGCCTTCTGTGCGTGGTTTTGCAATAGAACTTCTTGTCGCACACCGTGCATTCGTATCTGGAAGGTGGAGTCCATTTTTATGTCTATCAGTCGCTCAAACGACATTACACAGTCATAACCGTTTAAATATAGAAGAAAAAGAACAAAATAACGTCGTGTTTTTAAAAAAGGAACAAATTTAAAACATTCTTTTTTCAAAATTATTACAATTAAAATGAAAACAAAAGATACGTTGTGTTTTAAAAAAGGACGAAATTTTAAAAGCATTCTTTTTTTAAATGTTCTATATATTTGTTTTATTTTATAAAGGAACAAATTTCTAATATTCTTTTTTCAAAATTATTATATTTATAATGAAAACAAAAGAAATGTTCTATATTGGTTCATTTAAAATTCTTATGACATATTCTGTTCTAAGAAGAATACACACTTAAAATTCTCCGGCGGCATGTGCTTGACGCTCTGCTTCAGATGCACTTTGTACGTGGTCTCGTTCTTGAAGAGCAGGTTGCACTCGACGCAGTACGCCCGCTCTGTGAGGGCACCGTGGCTCAGAATGTGCGCCTCGAGCGACCTCTTGTAGTGGAATACTTTAGCACAGTAATCACAATTGTACGTCGCTTTATTCCGTCGCGTCGTGTGATTCCTGCTATTTAAGCTACATTCACTAATGTACTATGTACAGCAGCTATTCTTCTACGTCATAGTATTTTTTTTTATTTGTTTACTTTTAGCAAATGGGCTCCAATAGAGCGCTTTTACTCGTCAATACATATACAAATATAAATGAAATAAATTTATTAATTGAATAGCTGTCAATTTGATTTAGCTGCTGTATACTGGCATTGTCCACTTACATATTAATGTCATAATAATATATAATAAATCTACTATGACGTAGAAGAATAGCTGCTATATTGGGGCAATGTCATCATATTGTATACCTAAGGGTAAACATAAAATGACATAGATTATGTCCAAGCTGTAGATTTATAATAAATTATGATGACATTAGTATGTAAGTGGACAATGCCAGTATACAGCAGCTAAATCAAATTGATAATTATTATATTTATATTGATGAGTAAAAGCACTGGAGCCCAATTACAAAAAGTAAATAAATAAATAAACTGTATGTTATTTATGGAATACAAACAAATTGGACTACACTAAACTGTAAACATGAAATTTAAAAAATAATAATCCCCTCGTCACGCCCTTGATCATATATGTGGACATTTGAAATGAAAATAGTTTATTAGCATAGGCACTAAAGGCGTGCGCTTCGGAAAGGCGGAGACGAGAAGAAGACCACAAGAAACTCGTCAATCACATAGCCTTATCAATAATAAACAGAACAAAAATGCAATAACTTATAAGAGATAAATAAGAGAAGTAAAAATTTCTAACATTAGGTGCACTAGCACGTTAAATATCTCTCACCATAAAGAATGGGTTATTTTGAAATGAAATGAAAATCGTTTATTAGCATAGGCACTAAAGGCGTGCACTTGCTCATCGTTAGACTCTATCGTGACTTCGGGAAGGCATATGGCGAGAAGAATACCACAAGAAACTCGTCAATCATAGCCTGTACATAAAGTAATAATAATAAAAAAAACTGAATTTTAATTCAGAAAAAAAAGTGAATAACAATTTATAAATCAATTTCACAGTACTTACAGCAAATGTTTCTCCAATTTACAGGGTGTTTTGAAATGCTTATAACATATATTACAAGGGTGCACATTTTTGTGTTTAGTCAGGCAGTGATCGTGTCTCTCTTGAAATGTACTGAAAACATTAAAAAATATACGAATACGAAATATATATATATAACGATGTATATGAAAATGTCACGGATCTTGATTTGTTCCATTTAAAGCCTAAAAAGCTCAAGTCAATCTTGCACTTGGCTTTAAGACAACACTCTACATTCGAGCAGCAGACTAGCACTCGTAATTAATCATTAATGTATATAGTTTTCTTTAAATGTTTATCACAACTGTTAGGTTAACAAATTTAGCTTTATTTCTCTAGTCTAATGTAGTTGCTACTTACATGTTATGATTTGTTAACTGTTTGTTTGTGAATGTCTAAATAAATAAATAAATACACAGGGATCACATATGCATTTAAAACTGAAAATATTGTATTAAGTAATATAATTTGAGTCTATTAGTTTGATAATTTTAAACTAAACTTCAGTCGTTTTAAATTTACAACACTTAAAAGGTGTCCCGCGTTTTAACATAAAGCATGGCCATCGAGATTTAATAGTAGTATAATTGAAATTGCTACACAAGTTCAATGTAAAAAAAGCTAGAATCAACATTCTAAATTTAAAACTCAAAGAGTTTGTCCGTACAATACACCTGTGGGCTTATCACGAATTTAGTCTGGCTTTCGAATCGAGCTGTCACAAATAACACGGATCTGTTAGCAATCGGGACCATGAATTCTATCAAATGAACGAAAGATCGAGACGTTCGAAAATTAACAAAAAGTATCTAAAATATTGTAGTTCCAAATCCGCACGCGGTGGCGCTGCTCAAATTTCCATACAAATCGCTTGAAGCGAACTCGGTTTGAAAGCCAGACTAAAATTCGTCATAAGCCCACTGATATTGCAATTGCTATTTTCATTCATTATCTTTATACTATAGGGTGACCATCATATCAATAATTTTAGGAAATTTAGAATTTAAAAAAGAATCTATATGAATTCTATAATGAATTACCAATTAACATAACTAATATTAGAAATATTAGTAAATTTAAATATGAATTTTAAAAAAAAACATATAATGGGTTTGAGTGCCTTGTGATGGTGTTGTCAATATTCTACGTACGATATGTTTATTTATAGTTATTTTTTTTTAATCTCAATTAAGTGAATTTTTTGTAATTCTTTTTGAGCAAATAAATGTCTTAACCCTTAGTAGCCTGATTTACGAAAGTTCACTTTGCCGCGCAAGTAATATGTCATAGATAAAATAAAACAATAATGACATTTGTTTTATTTTTTAATTTCGTTGGAAAGAATATTATACAACAGTAAAATACGAACAGCCAACCTATAAAAAAAACTAATAGTAATGTGAACATTCGGTTTAAAAGATTGGTATCAAAATTGATACTCTAGGCTATTAAGGGTTAAACCTCAACCATGAGTGTGGACTCTACTAATAATACCTAAAACCATATTTTCAGCTCCAAACGTTCGTTTGAATCGCATATGAAAAAAATACATACCTAAATTTCAATTTACATCTTTTACACACAACTTCCTTATCTTCATGCTTAGTCCTATAATGTTCAATAATATTATTCTTCTTGTTCTCCTTGTGGCTACATTTGACACACTTGTACATAACATAGTGTCTACACTTGTGTTTCTGTAGCAACTCTTCTGTTTGATAAAATCTACAACAAATCGGGCACATAAAATCGCCCCAAGTCTGTAACAATAAGAAAAGAGATTTGACATGAGTATGTGTCGTCGATAGAAAAGAGGTTGCGGCGGCAATGTAAATAATGTATATATTTTTATAAAGAAACATGTCAATTTTAAATTTAAAATGAAAGAATGGATGAATGCGAGAGACGAGCGAATGGGATTTCGATGTCGGAGCGAATAGGGAACGGATGTTTGTGATTAGATTATAAGGAATAATATAATGTAAATAGAATTTTAAAGAGTTTGATTCAAAATATACAGTCCACTGCTAAATTGGCTACAGTATGTATGCATTAAAAGTTTGTAATTTCTTATTGGATTATTGCTTGAATACAACATCAAACATTGGCAGAATTGTCTTTAAAAAAAGAAGTTATAAAAAACCATACTTACAACAGCGTGAATCCGCGAATGGGAATCAAAAATCTTCTTCGATTCAAAAATACAAAAACAATGCTCGCACTTAAACTCCGCCTCGACGTATGCGCGCGCGCACCTGTCAGCCTCTCTCGCTTTCAACATCTCCTCCTCCGTCATCTGATAGCAGATATAGTTCTTTCTGTTTTCACGTCTCACAATTTTCGTATTGCTTTCAGTTTGTGTGTCTATGTGCTGAAATATTTAATTAGATCAGTTAATAAATTGGTAACTTAGAATAATATAGGTTGTTTAAAATTATTTTGCTTATAATTCCCGCTACATTATTATTTAATATATTTAATATACATTATTAGCCGAGAGAAAATCTACTAGCGAGACTCGCGAAGCTAGGATTCGTCATAGACAAGAGCAAAAGGAGGCAATGGATATTGCAGCTGCAGAAGGTTCTTCACTTTATGGCCCAGGAATCGATGATTCAGTGTAAGTTGCAAAAAAAAATTTTTTTCCCACTTTTATTGTTACTCAAAACTTCAAACGCGTTTTTCTCGAAACTATGTTTTCAAAGTCGGTTGGCAAAATTTCTCGAGAACTACTCAATCGATCTTGATGAAATTTTACACAGGTCTTCGAGATACAATTCACAAGGACTTGGACGAAGGATTTTTTTTTTCGATTACAACTATTTTAAAAAAAAAAATGTAGAGAAATTTTCACCGAAATTGTCATTTTTTTTGTAAAAAGGTCTGCCAAAAATCCAATTTTGGCTTTTTTTTTTCCTTCGTCCAAGTCCGAGTTTATGGTCTTAACTAAAATACGTATTTTTTGTTTTTTACTTCAGATGATCCTGCAAGATTTTCTTCTGACAACGCCGACGCACCTTTTTTTCGAGGGGTCACCGGAAGTGCCGCACCAATGGCAGAGTTTTTAATATTTTTTCACAAAAATTTCAGGAGTTCTTGTTTAAATGTGTATCTTTATAACAAAACCAAATTTGAATAAAAAATTTCATTTTTTATATGAAAAAAAAATTGTTGAAAAAAGGCCGTTTTTTTCCCGACGAAACCCATGTAACCCCTTAATTCTTTAATCTCTTACATCAACCGTAGATTCCAATTGGAACACTTGAACTTGTCAAATACAATTATACTTAATAACACAATACGCAGCAACTGTAATAGCGGCTTGTTCACTTCAACAATAGATATAATAATATTAAGTATTGGATGTCATTTGTAGCTTCATTCAGAGTGTAAAATGCTTTGTTAATTAATACTTGTAACAAAATATATTTTATTATTAATTTATAATATTATTATTATAAATTAATATATAATAATATTATTATACATTATTCTATTTTGTAAATTGACTCCTCCTTGCATGGTGTATTGGAATTAACTATAAGACCATGTAAGTGACTGTACTTATATAAACAAAAAAATAAATAAATAAAATAAAATATGTTTTCAATGTTACCTTAGACTCTTCTTTAACAAAGAATTCTTCTTTTACTTCAACCAAAGAAGCAGGTTCTTCTTTGGGAAATATTTTCAGTGAATCGTCATTAGCAAAGTCTTGGAACTCTTCATCTTCTTCATTCCATGCAAGTCTTATAATTAGATTTTGGTCACAAACAGATAGGTTACTTAATGGTTTTATGTTGTCTGTATTCTGTAAACGGTGTAAATTAACATATATGTTTTTTTTTTTATAGTAGCATATCATATAGAGAACTACATTGCACTTAATATTAAGTGTGGTCCTTGAATGGAGACAGTTGTTTCTTATATATAACATTTTTGACGTGACAACGTCTTATAATTCGATTGAGCCGGCTGCACGCACGAAAAAACATGACTCATGCGGCGTTACTTCGCTCTGAGGCGTTCCATGTAAGGCTTGAAGTGCAATCGGCGTTGTTGTTGTTGTTGGCTTAACACGTTGTCACGTTCAACTATCGTCAGTAAACCGACTTTACAGACAACCGATTTTTTCTATACTTTGTTGTTTAAAATAATATTCCTAGTGAAATGAAATGAAAATCGTATATTAGCATAGGCACTAAAGGCGTGCGCTTGCTCATCGTATGACGAGAAGAAGACCACAAGACACTCGCCAAAGTGAGATAACGTAATAATTCATATTTAGAGAAATCAAAATGTGACAACTAGTATATACAATTTTAAGAGTGGTAGCCAGCAGAGGCGGAAATCAATACCCTGGTATATGGTATAGTGATCAAACTCCTTTTCAGGTTGATTTCATATTAGAACAAAAGTATTTACTATGTAAACCAGTGACTCTCGACCTTTTTTTTAATTGCAGCACACAAAGAAAAAGTTTGAAAATCATATTATTTAATAATATTAACATTATTATATATCTAAAATTTGACAGCGCTCTTTTAGAATGTCAGTGGTTGAGAACCACTGGTATAGAATAAAGGAGCCGCTCGGAGCCCCCTAACAATCTAGCACTTGTGTGCGGTTCACACTCTGCACCATAGGTAAAGTCAACTCTGGTTTGCAGACCAGTGATGAGTAGCATATGTGAAGTGGCTAGATGGATCTAACGAAATGAAATTTAATGAAAATCGTTTATTAGCATAGACACTAAAGGCGTGCGCTTGCTCATTGTCAGACTCTACAATGGCTTCGGAAAGGCTATGACCAGAAGACCACAAGAAGACCTGCACGTAAAATAATTAACAAAAAAAACTGAATTTTCATTCAGTAAAAAAGTTAATAACAATTGATAAGTCACATAATTCTCAATAATACATAATTAACAAGAAGTATCTCCTGTCAATATCCAGCATATTCTGGTGATCTGTCTGTGGTAGCAGTCTTCTCCATTCAAGGACTACATTCTAGCTTAACATCAGGCGGAATATAGTTGTAGAATAATTGTTACCTTATTTTTATTATTTAAAATTTCCTGGGCTTGAATAACTCGCTGTTTAAAATAATAATATATAATAATTGTAAGCTACATATTCATATTGTAAATTTGTATAAATAATAATTCATAACTAATTATTTTTAATAACCGTTCGATATTTACAAAATAATCAAAAATAAAGGGAAGAAAATATGTAAACATTGAATTTAAAATCACTTTACTCACATTAAAATCGCTCCAATCGTACCCTAAATACGATATATCGTTCAAAGGTACTAATTTTCTATCAGCACTCAGACATGTGACACAAATTAAATCCATTTTATCAATATTTTAATAAAAAAAAACTCAATAATACATACACCATCCGTATCTCGGGTAAATTTCTTTTAGTACGTCCACACATTCGTATCGATTTAGACTGTCATAACAATGTATTTAAATAATAAACTAGATAAAATATTGCGTTAATAAAAATTAAAGTATTAAATCAGTTATAAGTAATTAAATATCTAAGAATTATTATTTATTTATTATTCCCAGCAACTGGAATATTTAACTCCAGTGGTGTAGACATAGTAGATAAAAAGCTGTATTCTGACGAGCGTAACTTAAACGCGCGTTAAAATTTTATTTACGCTGTTTATTTTCCAATATAATTAAAATAATAAATAACTAAAAATGGATACAAAAATTAATAATGGCAGTTGTTAAGTTATTCAAATCTATATATATAAAAGGAAGTTGTGTTAGTTACACTAATTATAACTCGAGAACGGCCGAACCGATTTGGCTGAAAATTGGTGGGGAGGTAGCTTAGGGCCGGGGGAAGGCTTTAGGATACTTTTTATCCCGTTGGATATGAAGGAAAATCGTGTTAGTGGCACTATTTATAACTCAGGAACGGCTGAATCGATTTAGCTGAAAATTGGTGAGGTGGTAGCTTAGAACCAGGAGACGGAGATAGGATACTTTTTATCCCGTTTTATCTGCGTTCCCGTGTGGCGTGACATAACACGTCAAAGGGAATAAAAATTGTGACATAATTAAAATACAATTGTCACTTATGTCATTGTGGTTGAAAATAAACAGCTTTTCATGTTAAAACTGCATTTATATTTTATTAATAATGCAAATAACGATGTCGATCGGCAAGTTTAAGTTCGATGTATTCAACCCCTGCAATGAAGACTGGGATTATTGTGTTGAACAATTATTATGGCAAGAAAACGTACGTACGTACGAACAAGACATCGGGAAGAAGGTGAAATAATCTACCAGTTTTCTTCACAACTACGTAGCCTTGCTGGTTATTGCGAATTGGGTACACCCTTAGAGACTATCACGATAATTTAGAGGAATGTCCAGTCAGAGGCAAACGCTGAAGGTTATGCGGGAAGAACAACCACTTCTCAAAAGTGTGCATTAGTAGCGCCAAAGCAATGCATAAATAGTTTCGAACGAGACGCCTAGCACGACACAACACGTCTAGCGAATCTAGCGACAATGAAAGCAACCAAATGTATCCAGTGAATAAAAAAGATTCGCCAACTAAGGTAATGATACCAACTAAGTGAAATGTTGTTTGGAAGATAAATGCGCACTACGTTTGATCTTCTTAAGTCAAGCGTCAAAGATGATCTTGACAGAGTTAGGTTATTCCAGGAACTCAGGCCATCAGTTAAAGAAACTATTCCGCCAGAATATTCGATTGGAGACATGGTCTGGGTTAACAAATCTAAAGGGAAAGGCTCTGAACCAGGGATTACATCAAAACGCACCGGGCCTTACTCCTATCAAGTTGAAATGAACAATGGGGTAATCAAACGGAAACAACTTCTGATCAACTTAGGCGAAGGGAAACGATGAGATCAACGATGATTCGTAACGATAACAGTTTGGAAACTAAATACGATACTGTGAGTAACAACAAGAAGCCGAAGAATGATTCCTATTATAGTTGTGGATCAAAACGAGGTGGGGGTGATGTCAATGATCATCATTAACAATGAAGCGACCGAGACGATCGAATCTTTCCTGACAAAGCAGTAATGCAAGAAGGATACAAAGCATTGTGAATGAAAGGACTCAGGAAGAACAAGGAATCGCCCGTGAAGAACGCCGCGTTAATATGGCTTGACTTCGTGCTTTACAATCACAAGAGCAAAGCGAGGCAGCCCGTGAAACGGCTCGGTTGGCAATGCCAAGTCATCAAGTCAAATCATCATATATGTGGCATGTTCATGGGTCGGAAGACCATCTGCGTTGTTTGTTCTTGCGCTTCATAATAAAACCAAAAATGCCGTATATCCCAAGGTGGTTAACTAAAGAGTGCAACCTATGCAACAAAATACATGAATAATAAAGAATCATTAAAATACTTGATTTTTTTATTTATTTTTCCTAATAAAAAATTGAACTTAATAAAATCCAAAATCTGTTTATTTATTGCTTCTAAGGCGGAACAAAGTTCGCCGGGCCATGGATTTATTCGGTTTTAATCCCATAGCCTCAAACACAGTGGCAATAACGTCGTCTAATTTGAGGCCCGAACCGTTAGCAGACCGGTTTATAAAAACACCCATTTTTCTATTACCCAAATCGGGAATATCGTTCTTAGTGTTGCGTTGTCGTCCATGTTGTATGTCAATTTTTAAAATTAAATCTTCATTATTATTCATGTCTATCGTTTCCAATCTTTCGTGACGTTTATGCGATCTTAAACTTTTTTTTGACGTTGGCAATTCTGTAGTTTTTTTGGTTGACTCCAGAGGGGATTTCTTTTTATGTTTCGGCGCTCCATTTATTTCTATTGCAATAATTAACAAAATAGCTGTAAAACAAATTAAAACTCTTTATTGTACATCACATATTACGTATAATTAATTATTAAATTCTTCTTCTTCTTACTTTTTTATTTAACACTAGATTTACCAGACCAGTCAAAATGACTGGTCTTGCAAGATCAAAATAAAATTCCTACTGCGTCTAACATTTTCTTTAATTCTTTTAATCTTCTTTAATTTATAACAGAAGAATTAGTTTTATGAACTTTATATTATTTTATATAAGTATATTTGTAACAAATATATATCTTTTTTGATTTTGGTAGAAATAGGTATATTTAAGCTGGTAAATCTAGTGTTAAATGACCTCAGATCTCCGATAAAGACAATTCTGCCAATGTCAAGTATTTGTCAAATTCAAATGTCACAATTATAATAATTAAGATGTTTTAAAATTCAGTGTCAATGTAAATGTCAGGGGACAGTAATATAATTATGTATAAGATCTTTGAAAATGGTTTGTTGACATGATGTTTTACGTGTGAATTAAAATCTGTAATCTCTTATTGGGTTTTTGCCCGAATACTGGACATTGGCAGAATTGTCTTTATCGGAGATCTGAGGTCATTAATAAGAGAAGAAGAACTATTACTATATAAAACTATTAACAAAATTGATTACATAATAATAATACGTCATCAAATCAAATTAATACATTTTTAAGATACATACATATTATTATTTATTGATTTGTATCATTGAAGTCTATACAATAAAAACATTTGGAAATTATTCAGTTTCGATTTATTTTTAAATGTAATAAAGGGTTTATATTTTTTTCGGCAAAATATTAACCATTATAGATTTTATAATTAGTTGTTTCAGGCGTTACTTTGCGGAAATCCATATTAAAGGGAAATTTCAAAATTATTTTGCTTATAATTCCCGCTACAACATTCAGTAATTTGTTTCGACGCGTTTCGCCACTTCACGTGGCATCATCAGGATACATGTTGTCGCTTCGGCTTCGCTTCAACGACTGATTATAGATTTTTACAGACATAGGGATTGGCATTGGATTGTTTTTACTTTTAAATCCATATTAGATATAAGTGTTTTGTAAAATCAATTACAAAATTTATAAATTACGAACTATTGTATAAACCAGTGATTCTCAACCTTTTTTTGTTGCGGCATACTCTTAACGATTTCAAAATTTGGCGGCATATAGAAAAAGATAAGTTTATTTTCTTTTAAAGTTATATTATTTAATAATATTAACATTATTTAGAATTTCGTGGCACAATGGTTGAGAATCACTGGTATAAACAAATGAATTATATTAAATACAAACCAAATAAAAAATATTTTAACATGTCACAAAAACGAAATAAAATTACAACAATCTTAACGTCATTACATCTATGTTGTTATATAATTAAAAATTACACTTTATTTTTTTTTCTTTGTTAATAATAAACGAACAATAAAAAAGACGATAACAATAATAATTACAAATCAGAATGTAATTTTAAAATAATTGAAATTAAAATACTTAGTGTAATATTTTAAAGAAATGTTTTATATAAACTGTTTTAGTTTTTTTAATATTATTTTTTTGAATTTATTAGGTAAGGAATTTTTGTTTATAGTCAAAATTCTCAAATTATCTCGGTTGTCTAATGAAGACAATTCTGCCAATGACGAGAAAAACTACCCGTAATATATAACTCATGTTAAAAACCGCTAAATATCAATTCTAGCGTTAATACGTAGATTGCGTAAATCGACCACTTTATCTTTGATCTCAAATTTATATCCAATATTATATTAGCTTTTACCCGCGGCTTCACTCGCATTTAAGTCATTAAGTAAGTAAATTAATTTAGTAAAAAGTATATTAATTTAAAAAAAATAACAAATAAATGATATTTAAAGCTCAACACTCTTTGGCTCTAAATCTTGTGCATCCAACGAAAGGAGCTTAATAATATTATTTATTAATAAACATTATTATATATCTAAAATTTGGCGGCACACTTTTAGAACTTCTGCCTTGTTGAAAATCACAGCCTTAAACAATAACAGTTAACATAACAGTTATTGTAAATCTAATACATAAATTAAGATTAAAATAATCAAACTCAATGAATGTCACGACTTCTTACGAGTAACTTGTGTCCTTTTAACGACACCTCCAACTGCCAGAAGGACACAATTACAGTAATGCCCCGCTTTACGCGAGGGATACATTCCGGAAAAAATCGCGTTGACTGAAATTCCCACGATCATAGAGAAGTTGATGACTACATTATGTTTATACGCACTCTTTCGCGTAAATTTAATAATAAATTTGAATTTCGCGTTATAGTGAAACCGCGCAAAACGGGGTCGCGTAAAGCGGGGTATCACTGTACTGTTTATTTCCATTTCCATTACAGATTCAACAACTTCATCCAGGTTTTCGAGCACAACGCCTGATGTTTTAAATATAAAAAAGTAAGTTAATAATGATTGTAGAAGGATTAAAGGGCCGATTTATTGGACAAATTAAAAGAACAGAAGAAAATAAAAAAAAGAAAAGACGGCCTTATCACTAAGCAGTGATCTCTACCAGGCAACCAACCTTAGGGTAGTAAATCGCGAAGTAAATGACAGGGTGCAAAAAAAACAAAATAAAATAATATATACAAATGAATAATAAAGATATAAATAATACTAAATATATATTACAAAAAATATACATAAATATACTACTAAAATAAGAATAAATATGTTTTGGAGAAACTTAAGTGTAATAATATTGTAGATTAAAATGGATTAAAAATATAATTATCACAGTGCATTGTGTCAATAAAAAAAAAAACAAGAAGAAACAAGAAAGATGACACTGACAGACTAAACGTCAAAAGCTCAAATCTTCTTAAATAAGTATTTTCGGCTTGTAGAATCGACCGCCACAATGTAATTAAAAAAATCGGTTCTCTGTAAAGTCGGTTTACTGACGATAGTTGAACGTGACAACGTCTTAAGAAAATACTGATGGAATGGTAGCATTTTTCAAAAGAAAATTTTAATTTCATTTGTTTAATAGATTTGTATGTATATAGAGAAGGAGGTAATTGGAAATCACAATGAAATTGATCAAGATCAAGATCACTTCCAGCCTTACATGGAACGCCTCAGAGCGGGGTAACGCCGCATGAGTCATGTTTTTTCGTGCGTGCAGCCGGCTCAATCGAATTATAAGACGTTGTCACGTCAAAAAATAAATAAATAAAATAAAAAGCAATAATAATAGCATGGACAGTTTACAGTGAGAGATAGTGTTCATGCAATAACTTCATATATAATATATAGTCCGTTTATTAGTAAAACACTTTTTTGTTTTCGGGCACGTGTCTAATCTTTTTAAAACAAATTTAATAAGTAATAACTAGAGATGTTCCGACTAGTCGGCCACTAGTCGGTAAAGCCGACTATCCGGCTTCTTACTTTGTGTCTATTTCTCAATAAAATGTATGTGTTACTTCCTTGTAAAGAAAACATATTGATGACATTTATCAAACAAAATTAGTATCTTAATTAAAAAACAAATCAACATAATATTTAATGACATATATTGCAATACTGCGTGATGATATTTGAAACTATCGTCAAACTAGTGAGCTGTAAAATTCAAAAAACTTTTTTTGTTATTCATATTTGTCCACATGTCAGTAGTGACTGAAATTGCAGCGAATCAGCTGTAAACGAAGCGTCATGGGAATCCCCTAAAGCGTAGTCGGCTTGGCCGATTAGTCGGTCGACTAGTCGGCTTATTTACAACCGACTAATCGGCTAGTCGGCCAAAGTCATAATCGGCACATCTCTAGTAATAACCTCTTATGCTTTGATTTAATTACAAAACAAAAGTAGCTCGTATTTTTTTAAAATTAGAACATAATTAATTAGTATAATAAAACTGTAGACAATACATTTATTTACAGGGCGAGAGGCGTTTTTGGAAATCCAAATTATATTAAAGATCGTCATATAAGTAAGTGTTTATTGGTTAAACCCTTCTGGACCTCAGAGACTTTCCTTTTTGACCCGTCACTGAAACGACGAGGGTTTTTATTCCTTATAATGGTGTTAGGTTTTTAGTATGGTATATTAGCAGTAATTCCCAAAGTATGAGTCTCGAGTGAATATTAAATGTGCCCTAAAATGTAATATGAATGCATGTGTTAATTGAACAGTCTTTAATTTATATTGGTGACACTTTCCATTCCAATTAGAATAAAGAGACGACATTAAGTAGTTCCGCTACTCGCTACTAGGGAATCTCTGAGCATTACTAAGACAGGCAAGGGGTGGATCGCAAGGTTAGAAATTTTTGTGGAACCTCGATAATAAACCTAATTTCTTCTTCTACTTCTTTTGTTTTTGCTTGATTAATTAAGCTGAATAATAGACAAAAGACTGTAGGAAGCAATCGCCTCCGTCATGTCATGTCGATTTGAGGAGGTGACGTGTCAACACAAAACGGATATCCTAAATTCTTCCAAATGAGTTTAAATAAAGAACATGTCTGTTAACTTTTTTTTTTAATTTTCAGATGCAACTTACAAACTGGACGTAAATCCCGAGTTACTGCCAAAACCCCAAATGTTTCACAAGGCATGGGAAGACTATTGTTCTTTATATCATTGTAATGATTATCACAAGCCAGCTTGTGGGTTGAACAGGAATTTGCGAAAGTTCTCCTGGTTCCAGAGCACATGCCATTTAATAATAAACAACCAGTGCACGTGGCTTACTGGATTTCTAAGTAAGTCAACATTTATGCAAACGTTTTATTACTAGAAAACAAAAGATACATGAACACGTTTCACAATTGTTTTATGAGTTTTAATTAACAAGATTCGAGTTACATGACATTCAGTGCAGTGGTTCTCAACCTTTTTTTTTGCGGCACACTTGACCATTTCAAAATTTGATAGCACACAATGAATGTTTACGTGCTTATAATACATTGTGCAAAATAGTTTACGATAATAATTTTGTTAGTAAAATGAAATAATATGTACTACAAAAATAGCTGTACGTTTATTAAGGGATTAATTACAAGTTAATAATAAGAACACTTTGAGAATGATACATTTGTAAAAATTGGCAGTACAAAGATTTTTTTTTAAATCAGCAATTTTCTTTGGAGTTCTGGATACCACTTCAGAGTTCTATCAATTCGCTGAAGAAATTAAATTGATCAGAGCTAAAATAAAAAAGTTATAGCATCTTGAACTTTAGAATTCGTAAATACCCCCTTAGTGTTTTGACCACTTTAATGAACGAACTTTTGGGGGGGCCCCCAGAATTCATTACATTCATTATTCAATACAGTCATTAAAAACATATTAAAATAATTCTATATGAATATACACTTGTTAATGTTTCATTTGTTTTAGAATACGATTTAGTAGAACCGCAGTATTGTCACGCATATCTCATGAATTTGAGAACCTCGTGCCAGGACACATGCGCGGACGTCTATAGGCCTATATGCGCTGTGAATGGTGTTAACGAATACACTATATTTAAAAACCTCTGCATTATGGAGCGGACTAATTGTGAGATTGAAGAGAGCTCCGAAATTATGGATGGAGGTATATTTATAATTTAAAATGTACTATAGCAGGAAATATAGAATTGAGTGTGCCCTAAAATGTAATATGTTATTAGAACAGTCCTTCATTCATATTGGTAACGCTTTCATTCCAATTAGAACAAATACGACTGCATTAAGTAGTTCCACTACTCGCTACTAGGGAATCTCTGAGCATTACCAATATTTATTTTTACATCCATTTTTCTAAGACTGCCAAGAAGCGGGTTCCTTGATTAAAAATGTTTGTTAGATGAGTCGGTCTTAATGCAAGATTAATTTTTTATTAATATAATTTATTTATTTGTTGAATTTAATCAAAGGTTTTGTATTTTATTACAGAATTCCATCAAGTCCCGTGGAGTAATTGTAGAGACCCGTTAATTATTTACCTCTGAAATAAATATTAACGAACGTAAATTATGTAAAGAAAATAAATGAATAATTAATTATTAAATTTGTATTTTTATTATAACTATTATTATTGCGGTTTTTTTTTATTTGCACGAACGTTTTTACCGTCCGTTTAAAAAGTGTCAGCGTAAACGAGCTTCTTTCTGAACGTGCCTTAATTTTTCTATAGATTTTGACATCTCTTCGTTTGTGAGTGGAGGATACTAAAAATTAGTTTTTTTTGTTTATATTTAATAATGTTATTATTGTGTTTTAAGTGATGTTGTTTTATTAAACGATTCATAACAAAAATGTATGACAAATGTAACACGTGTTTGGCTCCAGAGAGGCTTTTAAAACCAGTCAAATATCTCGGATTAAATCCTGATATTTTAAAGTTGTTTCGTGTAAGTTTAACATTCGTGATTTTGTTATTTCTCTTATTAACAGTTAAATTTGTTGTTTATGAATATATCCAGTTTAATTTAATTCATGTTATCGTCAATAAAGCAGTTTTAAAAGAACTTATGTAGCTTTGAATGTTGAAGTTTTAATTGAATAGTTTTTTAGACGTGAAGTAGTTTTAAATCGTTAAATTTGTATATTTGTTACAGTTGGATAGGTCTGTCGTTATTTGTTGGGAATGTAAAGCACGATTTAGAAATATAGACAAGTTTAGAACACAAGTAGAAAATGTACAGAGCATTTTAAATATTCAATTAAAAGTTAAGGTAAGTAATGACTTTTGTTTTTTTTTAGGCAAAGCTGATGCCCATACAGCCATGATGTATTTATAATTTTCAATATTGCCTAGTTGTATCAACAGGATGTAACATTAGTCCTGAGATCATTAGTATGAAATCTCAGTCAATGATAGGCGCCAAAATCATTACATCTAAGACAATAACAGTTGAACTTTATTTAGGCTTTTTTTGAAACATGAGGTTTTACGTGTGAATTAAAATTTTATAATTTCTTATTGAATACTCGACATTGGCAGAATTGTCTTTAATAGATATCTGAGGCCCTTAACACTAGATTTACCAGCTTAAATATACCTATTCCTACCAAAACCAAAAAAGTATATCTTTGTTACAATAAATGTTAGATGCAGTAGGAATTTTAATTTGATCTTGCAAGACCGGTCATTTTGACTGGTCTGGTAAATCTAGTGTTAATAGATATCTGAGGCCATTAATAAAAGAAGAAGAAATAGACGATAACAGTTACCTTGTGAATTTAGTATTCAAGTCAAAATCAAAATAGTCACGATCTCTTATGAGTAATTTGTGTCTTCTTTTATTTAACAACACCTTCAAACTCTCAGTATGAAAGAACACATATATTATTGCATCCAATTTACACTTTAAATTTTCTATATATATATAAAAATGAACGTTTGTCTGTATGTCCTTTATAGAATCGTAAACTATGCATTTGATCATGTGATGAGTCCACGAAGGTTTCTGACTTGGTACGACCAA